>VYZQ01078803.1:0-11237 GCA_013400655.1 Mystacornis crossleyi
CTGTGTCCATCCCTTCTCCCGCCACCTCCAGATCCCATCACCACCACGCAGCTGCAGTACCGTGGCAATGACCCCCTGGCAGACCCAGCCCTCCTACTCTGAAGGGTTTGTCTCCCCAAGGATGCTCAATTCTGGCTTGAGAAGCCAAATGTAAGCTGAGGAGGAACTCCTGGAAAGGAGTTGGGCAGGGATGTGAGGGCACACCTTGCTGCTCCAGCAGCCAGCCCCCCTTCCACAGCCCCAAGCTCGGGGCTCTGCTGAGGGCTCCCCTTTTCCTGCATGCTGGAGCTGTGGCTGGCTTCCCTGCTTCTCGCCTCCAGCCGTACCTTTAACATGTGTGGGCAAACCCGGGTTCCTGAATGCAGCTCGGTTCAAGGCAAAGGTGTTAGGGCACGTTCCTTTTGGGAGACTGAATTGCTGGGGAAAGGCCAGCCTTGGACTGCCAAAGCTGGGAGAGGCCTGGCTTCCTGATCCAGCCCTGTCTGGGAAGGCCTGTGAATGGATCCAGGGAGGAGCCAGCGAGGGATGGAATCGGCTCTGCTTGGCAGCCACAGGGACAGAGGAAACAAGATGGGGTTGAGACATGCCCCCTGCTGCAAAAGGCTCCTTCTGTGAGGGTGCCAAAGGATCTGCAAAGAGAGTGAATGAACCCGCCTTGGCATCCCCGCTTCCTTGTAAATGTTTCCTTTTTCCATCCAGGTGGGAGAACAAAAATCTTCCCCTTCCATGCAGACCAAACTGAGACCAGATGGCAGAGCCGTGCTTCACACACACGTGTGCACACCCATGCACAAACAGGGGTTCTTGGGTTATCTGACAAGTTCCTACTTCTTCCTCCATGTTCTGTTCCCTCTCTTGCTTCTCTCTGGGCTCAGCTCATCCTTGCACAGCTCCTTCCATCCCAGTGAGTTACACCAGAGTAAAGCTGAGTCCAGGTGGTTCTGACTCTTCCCAGCCCCACAGAGAACGGGAGCGGGGCTTGTTAACCCAGGAGACAACTCTGTGGGTGCCTCTGTATGGGAGTCACCCCTTCAAACCCTGCTGCCAGCCAAACCCCATGTCCATCTCTGCACACCCTCTCCCTGCCGCCATCCCATCCTGCCAAGCCAGCTCCTCGGGGACACAGATGCTCCCAAACTGGTACCCACACATGACTGGAGAGCTTCTCTGAGCCTCTCTGAGTACCCCAGGACCCCTTTGTCCTGCCCACTTTCCAGCCTGCCTTCTCCAGAACCCACCAGACTTCCCAGGAAATGCTGGAAGGGATTTTCTGCCTCTGTGCTGGGGTTTCCAGGAGCCAGAGAAACCTCCTACGTATCTCCAGATCTAAATCACCAGAGACGTACCACAGCCAGCAGCCACCCCAGCACTACCCCCAGCTCTCTGGAGTGAAGTCAACCTTCCCCCAGAGCTAACCAGGAGGCTCTGCTCCCCACCTCCTTGGCAAGCCCATTGCTCACCCACAGGGGAATGTCAGCCTTCATTCTCCTGGCCCCACCAGTCTCTCCTTCCCCTCTCAGCCCCAGGTGCTGGGAAAGAGCAGGCACTGATCTCTCAGCACGTTTTCCTACCAGGACCCCGCCTGTGACCTCTGCCTAGAGAACTGCAGAGGGGCAAAGTTGAAAAACATGAGCACAAATTGAAGGGCCTCAGCTTTCCAGCGGAGTTGATTCAGATGCAGGCACTCAGCTCTCCTCTGAGTTCTTTTAGCTTGACCCTGTATTGCTGAAGAAGAGATGGTTGAATTTCTTGTAGATTATTTAGGGTATCAGAAGTAACCTGGCAACAACATTTTTCTTCCTTGCAGAACTCAGAATTAAGCCATGTGCTGCTTTGGGAGTGGTGAAATGATGATCACACAGGTGATCATTGAAAAAATACACCCAAAACTTCCACTGACTTCCACTCATTTCCAGTGCCTCCCATTTCTCCTGACTCTGATGATGACAAGCATGATTCCAGCACTGGGAGGCATTGATTGACCAAGATCTTCATCCTTTTCTTTACTTTCTCGTCCACCCACACGTGGCCAGGCTTCGATTCTCTGAAGAATCAGCCCCTTGGCATTCTCGGAGACTCATCTACAGCAATAATCAGCACAGATGCCCTCAGCAGGGTTGAACTGTTTGCGGGAGGGAGTGCTGATTTTTTGGTGGGAATCCAATGAATGATCTCATCCTAGAAAAGAAGCCAGAAATCACCATCTCCACCGGGCAAGTCATGGTGTTCATTGTCACTGTCAACTGCACAGACCACCTCATGCTCTCTGCAGATGGTCTGTCATGCCTCTCCACCCCTCAGTCCCACTAACACTTCCACCTCCACATTCTTCAGCTTTGATTTCTTGACAGGAATAGTCAAGACTGCTGTCATGGCTGTGACTGCTATCAGAGCCACTCTGCCACCAAATACCAACCGGATATCAGGCAAGCTGGCCAAAAAGTAGAAGTAAACAAGTTCAGTGTCAGCGTAGCAAAACAAACCCCAAAGAAAGTGGCAGGAGCAAGCAGGCTGTCTGATAAGGGCTGGGCTGGCACACGTGGTGTGGTGGATGCCGCCGGGCCAGAGGCAGATCGTGTATCCCTGCAACAGTCCTGTCCCTGCAGTGCCCCTTCCCCACTTCCCTGCCCTCGTGGTGGCAGGGCACAGAGCTGGGGGCTGTTCTGCACTCCAGGTGTTGTCCCAGTGTTTCCTTAAGAACCTAGAAATGAAACAATACACTTTCGAGGTAATATTAGTATAGGAAGTAATGTAAAGGTTGGGTTTTATTGGAGGCCTCCGGGGGCAGAAATGTCCACAAAAGCCCATCCCCACAGGGTGAATACAGTGTTAAAAGTTTAGCAAATTAGCATAATTGACAGAAATCACCAATTAGAGACATGAGAGGTGAGGTAATTACCCCCCCAGTCCAAGCCCCTTCTAAATCCTCCCCCCTCAGATGGGGCTAAACTTTGTTGATGAAAATGTGTCTCAAAGAGCTGTTTTTCAGCCTTGGTTCCCAGAAAGATTGGGGCTTTAGAATGTCTTTTGTCTTTTTGCCTAGGAAAATACTGAAGCTAAGCTACAATAATAGGCTACAGAGCTGGAAATATATGTGTAAAGAATACAGAGAATATATAAAAGGAAAAGCCAAAAATCAATACGGCAACACCAGTCACCCCTTCTCTCCTCCGTTCTGGCACTTCCTTAGCAGGCCCAGGCAGCAGCACATCAACGGCACCATGCTGGGGCACCATGACTCTGCTGGAGCCCTCAAGATGTCCCTTCTCAGCCCCGTGGGAGGAGGCCAGCAATGCAACGACTGATCAGCACCCGATTTAATTTCTCACCTGAGCCCCGTCCTGCCTCTAAGCCCTTTTCTGTCTGCCTCCCAGCTATGTTTTCCAAAAACGTTCTGTTTTTGAAACTTAGGAGCCATCCAGCTCCTCCAGTGGTCACTCAGCCTCCGTCCATCACGCTGCAGCCACAGCTCTACTTCAGACCGAGCCCTCAGGCTTTGGCTTGCTGACACAGCCCGCTCACCCCCTGGAAGCAAGGAGAGGGAGCACCCTGCCAAGGTCATGGGGAGGGTAGGGAGGAGATGAGGTTTGTGCATGTCCACAGACACCCATTGCAATGCTGCCACTGCCAGCAGGCCAGAGGCTCAGACTGGATGGGAAGAGATCCCTTCCCAAGCCCACTCCCTGATCTGCAGCAGCGATGCTCCATGGTGGAGTGGAGCCCTCCTGGCCCACCTGCCTCTCACATGTCCATCGTCTTAGAGAGATCCCATCATTCTTCCCCTCCTCTGTGTCTCCATACAGCCCTCCAGACCCGTCTCTTCCTTCCAGACTCTACCACATTCCCCATCTGAATGCTGCATTCCAGTGCCTCTTGCCACAGCCACCCATTTCACACATCTCATCTATTTCTACTCTACTTCTGTCACTCACCAGCACATCCCGCACTGGCTCCATTTCCCTCCCCACTTCCCCAAAAACCACCTCCACCCCCCTTCGGTCTGCTCCCAAGTGTACTCTCTTCCCACCTCCACCCACAGCTTCCACAGCACTGCCTACCTCACAGGTAGCTTTCCCTGCCCACCTTCAACCCTCCCATCTTCAAACTCTTTAGGAGGGCATTGGAGCTGCCGGAAAAGGTTCTGCCCTTTTGGAGGGAAATCAGCCTGACCCAGATCCCTTTCCACAACTGTAAGAGCCAGCCAGAGAGAGGTACTTTGGATGGGTGCCTCCCTTTGGTGGGAGGAATTGGGGTCCACAGGCAACAGGTTTTGGTTTCCTGGGCTGGAAAGTCCTGTGGGACCTCCTACCCCTCCCTGCCTATCAGCCACTCTTTCCAGATAGCCCAGGGTACCCTCTGCTGAATGTGGTGCAGCTCCTTCTCTTTGTTTCTTTTCCAAACCTTTGCAGTACCTTTGTTCCTTGCAGATTTCAAATTGCTGAAAGATTTATAAGACCGCAGTAAATCACAAGATGCAACACCCAAACAGGGGCTTTAATTATCATCACAAAGGTATTAAACATACATCCAAAAAGAGAGGGGGACTGCTCATCTCTCCATGGGTATAATTCCCTACTGATGTGTTTGGATACATCTCTTCCCCCCACCCTGCATATTTGTATACCAGTGCATGAATTCATCTTTGAAGGCTTTACAAGAATGTGTAATCTCTGCCTTTTATGTGCTTCCATATCTTTTCTCATCTCAATTAAAAGGCCTCCCCTTCAGTCATGTTCATGTTATGCCATGAAAGCATCTGTGCACATACATGGAGAGGAGCATAAACTGGTGTTTACTACCTCCAGACTTAATTCCACATAAATACATCCTGCACCAACGGCTGCTTTTGCACCTTACGGAGATGTTTTGACACATGTATGTGCTATGCATTTATTCTATGTCCCTAAACCCACTCATTTCTGTACAAGCACAACTTTGGCATGGTTTTCTCCACTGCTGGTGTCATATCCTTGGATCAGCACCATGCCCCACCAAGCTGCCCCAGACTCTGCATCCCAGCTGCTCAGCAGAAGAGAAAGCAGAGATGTGAAGAAGACCTGGTGTATTTTCCAGGTCACTTGTTTTATTTACACCTATCTTAGGTTAGCCTAAGATGCCCAACCAGCTTTGAAGGCAATCCCTTGATCCTAAAAACACCCAAATGTCTGTGTTCTTTCCCTTGGAATTAACTCTGCCTTCAGAGTTGGCTCTCATCAAAGGCGCTGGCAGTGAGCAGTTTCTCCCACCTTCAGTTCACCCCCACACAGGTCCACATGTCTCTTTAAGAATAAAAGCACGCTCAGGAAGGTTGACTCCTCTGTGTAACACCACAGCCTGTGGTCACTTTGCCTTTACCCTCTGTTTACACAGTCCATACACACACAAAGCCACTGCAGAAAAAGACTTTGGCCAGGTACATCCATGCCAGGAGTTCCCAGGGTATCTGTCCATCTGGCATTCACATGCCTGCTGGAAACCCATGCTCCCACTGCCTTGCTGGTCCAGTCCTGTATAAACAAGAGTAAGCTGTGTCCATGCTGTTGTTGTTTCCACATTCCCTACAGCCATTCTGCCCTCTGGTAATTCTGGACAGCAACACTTTGGAAATTATAAACCACAGGGTATAGAGGGCCCTTTCAGTGCTGCTGGCAGCCAGGCTCTCTTTCCCCCATCCTTAGTGATTTCAGGTATGAAGAGGAGGGAGATAAATCAGAGATACCAGAACTCATGAAGATCCACATACTCTCCTCTTCTGCCAGAAAACAAAGAGCAGAAGAATGTCAAATCCTGCAGGCAGGAAGCAAATGTCCCTGCTGTGCACTGTGGGGCTCATGTCCATGCACACACTCTCTGCTGGACACACTGGGCCACATTTGGAGCCAGCCTGGCCAGCAGGCACACCAGCTGCCACAGGAAGCCTCCCGGCCTGCCCCACTCTCCAGGAGCACTGCAAGCTTTGGCTCAAGGCACGCGTTTGGTGAGCTAGGACCTGCCCCTCACTTTACACCAGCCTTGACACTTATGCTGATGGATGTCCTGCTTCCCAGGACTCACAGCCAGGGTCAGGGTGCATGCCCAGCACAGTCACCGAGCACCTGCTTCACCCCTGAAACTGCATCTCCCCAGAGGAGAGCATAGCCCAGGTAGTTTCTGCTCACCTTAAACCCCTTGGATTTGGTGGTTTGAAGCCACCCTGAATAAGGCCCCTCAGGGCTTCAGTCAGAACAAGTGGTCAGCTGATGGCTCTTCCCCTCACCAGATGACTCAGTCACAACCACTGACACCTGATGGGTCCTTGGTGGAGGAGCTGCAAAGGCTGATCTGATCTGCCCTGGGATGGGCTCCTGAGGGCACGGAGAAAACTGTGCATAGTCAGGGGGCCTGGCTCTCCCCCTCCCAGCTCTGCATGCCCCAGATCTCCCTACCAAGCTCAGGGAGCTTCCACAGGTGCCCACAGAGTCCAACTCCACTGCGTTTTCCTGTACTGCTCTGCCCTTTCCTGTCTGCTGCAGAGGTACATTCCCTCCTAATCCCTTTATAATTTCTCCCATTAACACAACATGCTGCTTTTGCAGAGGGAAATCCTTTCCAAGTGCCTAACAAAGCAATGCCCCATAATTTTCTATTCATTTGGGAATCCTGCATGTTGCTGAAATACCCCGAGCTGTGCTAAGGACTGGCAGGGAGCACACAGTAGTGTCTAAAGCAAAATTTCCTCTATAACCAGCTTAGGGAGCATTAAGAGCATATTAATAGCAATCTGGGCTTGGCTAAGGATCAGCCAGTGCTGATCCACATCCGAACAGCTCATGCTGCCACACTCCCCAGCAGCAGCAGCGAGCAGAAAAGCCCAAGTGCACCGACGTGCAGGGGTGTGTTTCCAGCTGCAGCTCCTCGCGCCCTGGGGCTGCAAGCATGAAGTTCTCCAGACTTAAAACTGGGTGAACCACTTGGCCCCAAGCTTATCAGAGAGCAGACCTGTGTCTGGAGTGGCTCCGTGCAAGAGCCACAGCTCCTATGCCTTTGCCCAGCTTCCAACAATGTTAAATGAAGGGACAAGGGGTGGCAGAGGGGCAGAGAGGGAAGCACCTCAACCAGCTGTGTGTATTTAGTGACAACAGAGTGCAAGAGAGGGAGCAGGCCCTATTCTCTGAGCCCAGAACAAGACATCAAGCAGCACATTGTGCCCTTCATTGTGCTCCTACAGCGCTGTTCAAGCCGATCTCAGTCAAGCAGAGCCCCAGCTGAGGCACTGGGACACCTGAAGAATTACCCCTCCCTGGTTGTGCAACACTGGTGTGATTTGCATAACAGCAAACTATTGCCCAACAATCACATTTAGGCTGCTCACAGTCATCCTCTGTACACATACACCAAGCCATGTCAGTATTGGCCAATATTTATTGGATCTCAACCATCCATCTGCCTGCCTACATCTCTGTAACACTTGTGCTGAAGCTCACCAGAAGGCTGGGTTTCCCATGATCAGTCAAGGAACTGGTTATTTCTCAATTCCAGGTCTCCTGGTGCTCCAAATTCCTTATATCAGGGGCTTTACCCCTCTGATTCAAGCCGTTCACCTGCAGATTACTTATTTTGCATTAAATAAAACCCTAAGAGCAAGAAAATGCAACTGAAGTGAGATGGTCTCCAGATACCAGGGAGAGCCCCTCAGAAGTCAGAATTACCCCAGTGGTCAGCTCAGCCACCTGAAGCACAGACATCCCCTCCAGAGCCAGCTGTGTGAACCCTTAGGTTAATTCCCTAAGAATTCTCTAAGAGAAGCCACCCTAATACCTGATGACCTCTCCTAAAACTCCGCGGCAAATCTCCACCCTCAGCCCCAAGGGGCAGTGATAGCACACAATATTCACTTTTTAGTGAAGCACTGGGATCCGCGGAGCTGCAGCCTCCCTACAGAACCAGGGAGAGAAGGGGCACACCAGAGTCTGGAGAGGTGGGGAGGCTGAACGGGAAGACGATTTTTTCCAACATAACCAGCCTAGGCTTTAAACCTCAGCCTGGAGTGCTCTGGTGCCCTGGCAGACGATCCCTTTGCTGCCCAGTGCCCTCCACAGAGCCCATTTGCTGTTATTTATCCGAGCACAAGTCAGCCAGGCACAACCCTCATTGTGAGAGGAGTGACACAGATTTTACAGCAGAGCTTCCTTCGGGCAGCTCGATAGATGGCCGGGAAACAAAACCCAGCGAGAGCTTCGCTCTGGGTGGCACCCACCGGAGATAATTGCTGCTGGATACTTGCCCGGGGCTAGGGAGAAGTTCCTACATCAGCACAGCAGAGCTGCTCCCCAGGTACCCCTGCTCCTTCACCTCCTCATCTTCCCCTTCCAACCTGCACCGGGGGAAATTCAGCCGCAAGGTGAGATTGCTGTGAGAGTGACCAGCAGCACGGCCGGGTGAGATGGGTTAAACCGCAGTGCCAGCAACAGGGAGCCCACCTCCCACTCCCCCTCCCCGTGGCTCCTGCCTTTTCCCGCTCCCCCCAGACGAGTTCTGGTTTGTTCTGAGGTTTGCTTCTTGCTCGTCTTGTTTATATGAACGATAATTTTGGATGTGGTAACAGCAGAACTGTAGCAACACGCCTCCTCCCACCCCCCTTTCTCCATCGGCGGTGTGGGGCACACTGCTGCAGCCCAGATATTTCGGGGCCTGAGAAGGAGCAAGCTCCTCACCACTCACCTCCCATCCTCCTGCTCACTTCCTCTTCTAACCCCAGGTCTGGTTAACAGACCTCAGACCCATCCTGGCCACTGCTGTGGGGTGTCCTTGGGAAGCCTCCCTGCAGGCTGCCATGCTCCCACCACCTTCACTGCAGTAGCAGGTGGGAAACCAGCTCTGGGTTTCACCTGATTTATTCCATATGCCTTCTATGGGCCTGTCCCACACAGGTCTAATAAATCATGAACCAGATCCTCTCAGAATAATATCAATGGCCATGTTTATAGTCAGCAGTTCGCAGGAAATTTCCTCCCCACACCTATTACTGTCAGGCTTATCACCGAACTTTCAGGGGCTACAATTTTATCCTTGATTCCCATGCCAGGAATACATGAGCTGCAGGTCCCTCACCTTGCCCCAGAGATGTGTATCTGAGATTCACCCCCTGCAGTTATTGATCGAGTGAGTTACCACAGCAGCCAGCAGCCCTTGTCCCGGGATGCCTCAGCACCAGCTGCGTGCACGTGTGTGTGTCTGCCAGCAGCAACAGCACCACAAAGGTGCCTGAAGGATGGTGACACCACCAGGGTGAGGTTCCCTTCTGCCCAAGACCAGGAGGGAACCACCCCATTGCTTGGTATCAAATAAGGGGTGCACGGATGGGTGGATGGGATAAGCCATGATACATCCTGCGAATGAAGGCAACGAGCAGAGTCTGATGTGATGCAGGGTGGGGAGATACAGGCGAGTGTATCCATGCGGTCCTTCAGGGACCTGTTTCCAGATCAGACATGGCTTTGCTGCTGTCCAGATCACTCCTTGGGTAGACTGAATGGAGCCGGCAGCAAGGCCCAACAATCCTGGCCAATATTCTCACCAGAAAACTCAAGCCAGAGTCACAGCCAAGCACAGAGCAGCTCCACAGAGGGGAACCCCAGGCGGGACGTCTGCAGTCCCCAACACCTGGTCCTGCCCTTTCTGAGTGCAGCAGGCTTTTCAGTGACTGCTCATAGAGTTTCTCTGACCTGTTAGGGACATGTTTTTGCAAATCCCATCTAAAAAGAGGCTCACCAGACTTACCCATCACATCAGCTTTTTGGGGAGCCCAAAGCAGCCTTACCCTCAGCTCCTAACTCCCTTCTGCCAGGACCTGGTAGTGAAAAGAGGATTTTGCTCCA
The DNA here is from genome assembly GCA_013400655.1 of Mystacornis crossleyi. Taxonomy (NCBI): domain Eukaryota; kingdom Metazoa; phylum Chordata; class Aves; order Passeriformes; family Timaliidae; genus Mystacornis; species Mystacornis crossleyi. Next base: position 9,858 of record VYZQ01078803.1, read on the forward strand.
AGTGACTGATGCTCACCATGCTACAGAGTGCATCTAAAGCAGACAGGTCAAAGAGGAAGACTCACCAAGTGGCTTTCTTTTTAAACAGGTGTCACTGCCTTAAGTTGTTTATAGTGTAGTAGTTTGTAAATTAGATGCTCTTAACTGCTCTGGGCCAGTGGACAGCAAATGCAGACCACAGCAAATGAAACAGCACAACAGAAAGAACACCAGGTGAGTTTGCGCCATCCACACAAAATGCCACCCACTGCCTGTGGGAGACAACAGCTGGGCAGGCAGGATGGCCCTGTACCAGCTTCCCCACTTGGAAAATCCCCAGCCTCCAGCTCCAGGAGGAGGCTGTGGGAATTGGCAGAGAGATCAGCCCAGCATCAGCTCAGTGTGTGACACGGTGACGTCCCCTCCGCGGTGGCCATGTCCCGGCTTGCCTGAAGCACCAGCAGAGACTGAGCCACCGGGCTGGAGACGAGCTGCAGCACAGGGCAGGCTGGGCTGCTCTCTGCTCCAGGAGTGACAGCCACCAGAGTGCCCTGCAAGGCTGTACAAGAGCAGCCAAGCGCTCCATCCCCGCTTGATTCTTCTTCCTCCGCAACCCAAAACCTGCGTGTTGCGTCTCAAAGAAGCCCCAGTCCCAAGTGCAGCAGGCAGGCTGCCCTGGCAGTGAGTCCCCAGCCACATTCCCCTTCTCCTCCCCTCCCGTTCGCCTTCCTGCTCGCAGCAGGCAGGGCTGGGTAAGCCACTCCTGGGTGATTCACTCCCTAGCAGGCAGAAATGCTTTCTTGGATACACACAGCTGGGCACAGGGAAGAGGCGCAAGGCCTCTGATCCCAGCTGAATCACTGCGCCCCAATGAGCTCCTGCATGCAGGGACAGGGCTCCCGCTGAGGTCGTGGCCAGGTGAGTATTGCAACAGTACAACGTGACTCACCGGCAGAGAAAAATGCCATTTGGGGTAGGAGTGGGGAACGGGGGAGGAGAGCAGCCTGCCGGGGCACAAACCGGGGGTGGAAGGCACGGAAACACCCAGGTCTGTCTCAGGGCGAGGAGAGCAAACTTGTGCAGAGCAGTGAGAGGGCTCAGGGGATGGTGTGGGGTGAGCGAGCCCACCTCGAGAGCCATGGGCTCCTTGTCCATGGCTTCTGCATCCCAGCCCTGTCTGAGCTCAAGTGGAAAAGATCCTCGACCAGCCACGGTGCTGGGAGTTCTCCTCTTTTTGTTTCAGGACAGGATCCAGCCACGTAAGTCCACACGTGAATGGGATGGTCACCTAAGGTTTGGGCTGGATGATGCCAGGTGCACCTTGCTGAACTCTGCCATGTAGTCAGACTCTCATGCCAGACAGTGGCACTGCCAGGCTCTGTGAAAACCAACCCATGGGAC
>VYZQ01078818.1:0-11911 GCA_013400655.1 Mystacornis crossleyi
GAGTTACAGCTTGGTGTGTACTGCTCACTCCCAGTGAGCACCCAGCGTGCTGTAAAACCCATCTTGCCTCCACAGCTCTGTCAACAGAGTTCTGACATGCAGGTGACAGGTCTTCTTCTCCAGTTACCTTCTTGGCTATTAAAGGATTTTCTTTCTGGGCAGGCTTTCCTTTAATAGGAGCTGGCTTCTGTGGAGTCCTTGCTTTGCTATCATTGTAATCTGTAGCTGGCCAGAAATACCTGTGTGGGAGGACAGGTTAAACTTTTCACCCTCTGTAGTTCTGGTGGTTAGTCTTCAGTCTTCATGCCCAAGTTTGAATGGTAAAGAGAAGTGGAAAATTGCCTGAGCAGCTCTCTGTGAAACAGGAGACCAAGAACTGGCATTAATTTTAGCTCGTTTGCATTGGCTCCGTCTTTGGCAATGTGTGCTGGGTTAGTAGTTCTTGCTTTGTCTTGGCCCATGCAGTGTCTGTTCCCATGGAATTGGGGGTGGAAAAGGTAAGTGCCAGCAGAGAACCTCGTCTGGATCAACTTCTGTCTGAAGTGCCAGTGGACAGATGGTGTTCAGAGTTTTCCCTCCTGCCCCTACTTCACTGGGGAATTGTTTGCTGTGCAGCTCTGCAGGCATTGCATCAGTTTGCATTATACAGGAACCCTGGCACAATAGCATACCAAGTGGGGTAAAGTTTTTGGGGGCTACTGTAGAGGTGGTGAAACACTAAAAAGACGCAAATTTTGTGATTTCTCATATTTTGTCAGTTGGCGTGGGAGTGGTGTTTGGGCCCTTCTCAGGGGCCTCTTTAGATGCCTGCAGGCAGCACCCATTTCAGCTGGGTGGCTCTGAGAACATCAGCTGATAGAGCTGCTGGTGCTCTTGAAATGCTTGTGTGTCTTTCTTGCTTCCTTCATCCCATCTTTATGCTGACAGGTATTGTGGGGCTGTGGTGAGAAGAAAGGGCTTTGTAAGATGCCTAATGCTTTTCACCCTTGTGCCATTCCCCAGGTTCTTAGTTGAGGGGGATGAGTCTCTAAAACCCGATGCTATCAACTGCTGATTTCAAATCTGTTGTGTCAATGAGTCGAGTCAGTCCTGTGCTAACTGTTACAGTTTTGTACTTGGAGTTTGAAATTTGAAAATCTTGTAAAAATATTCTAGGTGTTTTTCCTCTTTAAAGCAACAGCCAATGGGTGAGTCTTTTGGCTTTGTGTAGTGTTGTTGAAACAGGCTTTTCTGAAATGGTGTGAGTGAGCTTACTGTGTCTTAGACTGCAGCAGGTTTCCAGACCTGTTTTCCTACATTTCTTGGATTGTGGGGCTTTGACTTCCTGTGCTTCTGCTCTGGTAGTGCTGCCACCTGGTCAGAGCAGGCAGGGGAGATGGGTCTGACAGAGTGTAAGTGCTAATGCCACTGATGGAGTTAAGCACTTCAAGAGTATATAAAGTGTTTCTTCCTCAGAGTGTAACCCTTCCTCTCACTCTTCTGTGCTCGAAACCCAGCTTCTGACTACGGCATGAAACTGCCGATCTTGCGATCCAATGCGGAAGACCAGATTCTGTACCAGACGGAGCGTTACAACGAGGAAACCTTTGGCTATGAAGTTCCCATCAAAGAGGAGGGTGACTATGTGCTGGTGTTGAAGTTTGCAGAGGTGTATTTTGCACAGTCTCAACAGAAGGTAAGCAATAGCTCCTTGTGTGTGTCTCTGATGTGAGTTCCTGGCTGAAACTGTGTGGGCTCAGGTTGCCTCTGCTGCTTTGCGTGCTGGAGGAAGGAGTGAAATAAAGCACTAATTGTTAACTTAGGTCCTAACCTCTCACAGGCTCTGAACCCTTAGAGCTCTTTTCCACGTTCCAGCTATACAGTTGAACTGGAAAACTTCATTTCAAAGTACTCAAACACAAGTGTGCAACTAAACATAACTAGCAAGAGAGTTTTATGACCTCTTTAGGCTGTGGTGGCTTTGAGAAGTTTTTTTTCTTTTCCTTGAACACTTGTTTCTGACTTGACAGCACAGTTATGCTGGAGGAAGTATTGCATAGATTGAAGCAGGGAGGTGATCTGGGTTAAATAGCCTAATCAAAACAATTTTTATGACTGTAATAAGACTTGATACTGGTTCAGTCTGACCCTGAAAGCAGAGTTAAATTCAACTGCTTTTTGCACTTTAGAGAAGAGTAATCACTGTCCACTTTTGAAATCCCCTACGTACAAAAGTGGAAACAGAAGCAAACAGAACTCAAAGCCCTGTGATAAAATGGGGTAGGAGGGGTTTGTGTTTTAGTCTGGCTTTCCTCTTTCCACCAGCTTCTTTAGGGCTGATCTCCTTAAGCACTGTGCTGCCTTCCTGCCAGAGAAGTATTTCAGGGAACAGAACTGGTGGGGCTAGCTCACAGAATGGATGCAAAAAGCAGTCTCAGATTAAACTGAAGGGCTGAGGCATCTTTGGTTCCTCTTCTTTCATGTGGTTCTGCTGGGATTCCCCAGGTGCTGTGTGAAGTTTGAGTCATTACAGCCCTGAGGAGGACTTTCACTCTGAATTCACAAATGTGGTTAGCAGTTAAACGTTTTACCTCCTTCAAACCCTGTGTTCCTCACCGGCTTGTTTCCTCTTCTCTGTTCTGCTGCAGGCTGTTAGTTAGAAATGGCTTCATTCCCTAGGGTGTGGTGTGTCACAGCCACCCCAGGGTAGTAGGAGCAGGTCTTCGGACAGGAGAAAAGATGTGAAGGAGAAGCATGAATAAACCAGAATAAAACTGTGCTGTCCTCAGGTCTGAACAGCAGATATAGGGGGTGTTTTTAAAGGAGGAGGCAGATTTCAAGGTTTTTGAAAGCTGTTAATGCTTTGGTGTCTTTACCTGGCTGCTTTTGGGCTTTGAATCCTTCCCAAAGGAGTGGGTCAGTGCATGTTACAGTGCTTTCTGGTCCTGGGTGCATAAAAAGCAGAGACCTTTCCTGTTCCGTTCCCGTTTCAACTGTCATATGCCTGAATCTGTTCTGACTCTCTGTCATTTTTTCCACCCTGAAGGTGTTTGATGTTCGCTTGAATGGCCATGTGGTGGTGAAAGACTTGGACATTTTTGACAGAGTTGGACACAGCACAGCTCACGATGAGATCATTCCCATGAGTATCAAAAAGGGAAAACTGAGTGTCCAGGGAGAGGTTTCAACATTCACAGGAAAGCTCCACATTGAGTTTGTAAAGGTAAAAAGCTTTTCAGGGCAGAGCCTTTATCTTCCCTTTCCCCTTCTTCCCCAGTCATGTGGTGCAGCTGTGTGCTGGAGGAGGAGAGGTGTTGGTCGGTGGGGAGGCCGTTCCTTGTCTCAGAGCTGCAGCACTGTGCAGCACTGACAAAAACCTTTGCTTTTTCTAGGGCTACTATGACAATCCAAAAATCTGTGCCCTGTATATCCTGCAAGGAACAGTGGAAGGTAAGCACAGTTTCTGAGCCAGAAGGCTCTTCCCCCTTGGAGAGCAGCCTGTTGCTTCTCAGACTATGAGGTCATAGCTCTTGCTGACCCACATCTGCCAAAATTGTCTCTCTTTCACTGAGTTCCCACAGAGTGCAGTTGCGGAGTGAGGTAGATGTGTACTGTCCTCGTTCTCCTCTATGTCACAAAGCTTATGTCATTTTGGAATGAGAAAAATCAATTTGTTTTGGAATTTCCTGTATATGGGGTCGAGGAGAAGGGAACATGTCTGGCCAGTCTCAGCTTATAGGTACAGATAAATACCCTCTGGCCTTGGGTGTCAGCAGCAACCCTGCAGACAAATAATTTACAGCTATTTTAGCTAGTGGTTAAGTATTCCTTACCTGGAGCTTTGTTTTGCCTTCTCAGCTTGAGGACAAGGCAATGTTTTTTTCCAGATACCGGTTACTCTGAATAGCTCTGGGGAGTGCTGGAAAAGTCCTTGTTCTTTCATCACCCTCTTTATAAGTCAGCTGGAATTGAAGCCCCTCTAGCTCCTGACCTGGGAGGGTTTAGGATCCCTCTTTGACCAGAACAGCAATTTGCTTTACTATTAGTTAGGGATTGTCAGGTGCTGCTGAAGATTTGGTAAGAGCCTTGTGGCCAGGTGGCACCTGCGGCTCAGGCCCCAGGCTCAGAAGGCTGGATTTGAGTGGGGCTTGGCCGTGCTGCTCTCATAGCTCTAGGCTTGGGGGATGCAGTGATGTGGAGTAGCACTGTTTATGGAAAGGATTGTTCACATTCCTGTTTGCACCTGTATCTGCTGGTCCTGCAGGCAGCAGGTGCTTGTTCTTGACGAGATCTTACTGAGCAGCTGCAGTATCTGAATATGTGCCCTAAGTGTGCTTTTGTGCATTAACTTGTCTGTGTGACACGTAGATAGTATGGAAGGATGTAGTAGTTCTGCAGGCTGGATCCTTGGATGCTCTTATCTTGTGTAGGAAAGAAATAGTGATGTGATCCTCTGTGGAAGAAGATGTTCCTCTCTTCTGGGGTGTTCTGGTTGTGGTTTTGATGTGGTCTCAGGTGCCCTCTTGCCCATGTTCCTGTTGGATCAGGGAGAGGGGAAGGAAGTGTGTTGAATGATCTCCTAATTTACATCCTGCCTGCTTGCAACCTTTTGTCTTGTTCAACAGATGTTCCAAAGCTGCAGCCACACCCAGGTCTGGAGAAAAAAGAGGAAGATGATGATGAAGATGAATATGATGATGGCTCCAGTGTCAAAAAACAGGCAAATAAGAACCGGGTTCAGTCAGGCCCACGCACACCAAACCCCTATGCCTCAGACAACAGCAGCCTCATGTTTCCTATATTGGTGGCCTTTGGTGTCTTCATTCCTACCCTCTTCTGCCTCTGCCGATTGTGAGAGCAAGCCCCACAGTGCATCAGCCCAGGGGCTGGGAGGGAAGGAGTTGGACCAAATCTGGTTGCTTTCAATTTCTCCATATTGTTCATAATTTAAGGAAAAAAAAAAAAGATGATTCATTTGGAATGAATAGCAATGAATAGCAGGTCCAGGTATGAGGGAGCTTACCTTCCCCCTACCAGCAAGCAGCAAGGCCCTTGCCTTCCCCTTCGCACCATGTGCAGCCTCTGATTCTCCCTGGGGCATCCAAGAGTGAACTGAGTCCTGGCTGGGTGTGTATTGGGCCATTGAAAGCTGTTGCTACCAGTCCTGGGCCATGTCCCACGCTGAGAGAAAGCCATGTGCTGTAGGATCTCTGCCTTTACTGGGAGGAATATGGTTCCTTAAGCAGGAAAGCAATTCTTAAAGCAAGGCCAGGGTACATATTTTGTCCAGGAGCGTGGAAGTGTTGTGGTGCTCTTGGGTGTCAAGCAACTACGGAGGACAGAGCCTGGCTCAGCATCTCCCTGAACGTGTGCAACACGATGGATGGTACTCGCCTGCGTAAAGATACCAAGGCTCCAGCCCAGCCTCCATGGAGACGGTCCCCTCCTAAGACTGCAAGCTGCGCCAGGAGCAGAGGGATTTATCTGGCCTGATTTGCTGCACCAGTTGGGAGAGACTTTCCTAGTTTGGCAATTGTAATGTTTGTTCCATCGCAGAGGGATTCTGCTGTAGCCTGCGAGAGGCTGATGTTGTTAGCGTCTGATCAGATGCACTTGTTTTCTGTATTGATTATGGCTTTTGTTTCCTTTAATATCCTTTTATTTTCAAAGGTTTTGTTTTAAGCCCAGTTCCTTGTTTTGCCCTTTCTAGTAAGTGACCTCTTCTTTGAAAGAAGCTGAGAATCAGGTGAATTAGAGAGGAAGTTTGGGACTTGTTCCTTGACCTTCCTAATGGTGAGGTCCCTTCTCTGTGACTCTAAGAAACCTGTGCTGTAGGACAGAGCAGAGCAACCTGGTGGATGCTCCCTGTGGTCTCTCGTTCCCTCTGCAGGGACCAGCCTTGCCTGCAGCAGTGAGAAGTGGAGCTGGTTTGCAGTGTGTGAACTTGGCCTTTTGCATATCCAGGCACTGTAGTGAAGGGACAGATGTCCAACATTTCAGTCCTGCAGAGCAAGGGGGGATTCGTTGCTATTCAGAGATCTGGAAGTGAGCAGAGCACTGGAGACAAGGTCACCTGCTTCCCCCAGGGATATTTCTACAAGAGGCTTCTGTTTCCACATGCAGAGCCTGTGCCTGCCTGACAGAGGCTGAACAGAGGCTGAACAGAGTGAAAGCCACTGCTGCGCCTGCAGGCTCTGAGGAGCTGCCTTCTCACAGTCTTGGCCTCCAACATGTCGAGCATTTCTGGTTGGCCAGGAGGGAGATGTTCTGTTCTGGAGCAGGATCTGTCCCAGACAGGGTTGGTTTTTTGTGTATCAGCTTTGATGCTGCTGAGCTCTGGGCTCACAGAGCACTTTGCCTCATGCTCTCTCCATTGTCCTCAGAAGCGTTCTGTCTTTCCCCAGAGCAGTGGCACTGAGTGGCGACCTCCATGCTGCTCTGCCTCTCTGAGCCTTCATTTTCCTAACAGTTGTCCCTGGGTTTGATCCCCTGCAGTGCAGTCTGCCTTTGAGCTGAGCAGAATTACCGAGTTTCTGGCAAGGGAACTTGAGGAGCAGCCTTTTCTGTTCTGCTGGGCCCAGGCAGCTGAAGCCTTCGCTTCCTCCTAACCCTCAAGCTGTGATCAGAGCTGTCAGATCAGGGGCTCCAAAGTGGGAGCTGGGGGAGGTGACAAAACGCTGCTCTCTGCATCAGTGCCACTGAACCTTGCCTTTCTGATCACACACATCACTGCTATAGGCCTGACCCTAATTCTGTATCTGTGAGCTGAAACACAAGCAGGACTTTATTACCTTCTGTCCAACTGCACAAGGACTAACAGCTAGTTTGGGAGAGAAGCAAGAGAGTCCCTGCCCCAGTTAAAGGCGAAGACAGGCTTTAGAGAGAGCAGATCTTGAAGAACAAACCTTAGGATGAAACGTAGTAAGCTTGAAGTTGTCTGCTTCATCTAGCTACTGTTAAAATCCTAATACTTATAAAACTATTATAAAATATGAGCTCTGATTTGTTCAGTGACAGTGCCTGCAGGGATTCTCCAGCAGAATTTTTGGGATTGCTCTAACTGGAGCGGAGAGACATTTAGATCTTTATCAGTTTTAAGAACCATGAACTGTGCTGATTTGTTAAGCAAAGAACCTGGGATTGAAAGCAGGCGTCTCTCTAAGAAGCTGCTCTCCTCTAGGCCTTTTAGGGTGCATTTTATTTGAGCATCCTTGAAGCAAGGAATCACTCAGCTTTTTGTGGCTCAACCAGTAATCTCAGCACCTTGCCTATCATGGGAGAAGGGGTGTGTGTTTAGATGTACAGAAGTTGGAGACAAGTCTTCTAGGATAATTTATCCCTTCCTCTCCTGGCAGCCAGGGCACCCATTTGCTGCCATCAGCTGCCCCAAGGCAGAGCTGTTCAGGGTGTGATCTGGTTTGTTCCAGTTGCTCAGTTCAAATGAGTTTGTCTTACCTGAATAAGAATAGGGAGAAGAAATAGTTCATACTTCATGGCTTCAATTTAGTTGTTTTGACTCTGGTTTTATGCATCTTTCTCACTACAGAGCTGGTTTCTGGGGGGCTCCTGATCCTTTTAAGGTCCTATGAGCAGTTTCCTTCCTGGTCCATCCCCTCCTGACAGGTTTGCTTTGGAGGGAGCCTTCAAACAAAGCATGTGGGAGCACCGAGGATGGTGGGGGATGGCCAGTCAGCACCTCACTGAGAATGGAGTACTCCAGCTCCCCTGGCCAACTCCGTCTAGAATCTGCAAGCCAGACTGAGGGGTGTAATGAGGTACCTGGTCCTGACCAGGGAAAGAAAAATTTGGGCTGGCTGTAGCTTTCCAGAATGGGTGTTTGAGGGAATATCCAAGACATTGTTTAACTGAGACAGGTTAGAGACAAGCCTGTTGGTGCTGATTCCTCCCGCCAGCAGCAGGTAGATGGAGCGTAGCAGTGTGGGGAGCTGGGTCAGAACAGGCCCTGGCTTGATTCATGTTGCGTAGAGAGGGGCAGATAAGGCAATTTTAATAACACTTCCACTTAATAAAGGGAAAATCACTGTCTATCATGTTCGAGGCCTTGGATCTAGCCTCAGCATAGTGATTTCAAAGCTTATTTTAATTGTCCCATCAGCCCCTCCTTTAAAGCCAGGCCACTGAAGTCTTCTCTGTATATGACTAAACATCTCTGACCCTTTTGAGTGTCCCAGGTGGCGGTGAACAGAAAGCCAAATTAATTACCTTCTCTTTTTGGTGCCTTTGTCTCAGGCTTTAAATAAAAGTCTATTTGAAGGAGCTTCTCTTTTTTAAAGGAGCTTCTGAGTTTTTGGCTTTTCTTCAAGGGACAAGCATTCCCTGTCCATGAGATCAGCTGGGGACTGTCTCCCTGTCCCTGGATGCCATCTCTGGAGGTCACAGCTGAAGCTGTGAGCAAGTATCTTTATTTCCAGCCCTTAAGTCAATTAAAGGAAAGTCTAGCAAGGAACAGAAGAACTGGAAGAGCTCCTGGTCTGGTCTCCCCCAGAAATCTCCTGAAGGCAGGATGGAGAACTTCCAGACAGTCTGGTGCCTGGGCGTCTGTGCAGTTCAGAGCTGAGTGAGTCACGCTGGGTCCTGGTGGTTGTATGGCACTTAGAGCTTCTGGGTGCAGAGTGGGGCTTGGGGGTCCTGCACCCCTTATTTACTTGCTGAGGGCTTGTTCCGTGCTGCTTACCTCTGAACAGAGCAGGGACGTGTGCCTTGTCCCCTGGCCTTTAAGTTGAAATGGGATTACAACAGCCAGGGAAGTGTCTTGCTACAGGAACTATGGGCTGAACAAGCCTGTTGCTGATAGAAAACAGCAGGAGGGAGAGGGCCACAAGAGCAGCTTCAGCCCTTGATGCGAGACAGATTCTGAGCAGCTGCAAAGTATCAAGTGTTTCAGGCTCTGTTTGGTGCTCAAAAGTGGGAGAGATCCGTCTCCTTCTTGCATTTATGGTGGGGAGGAAAATATCCTTGCTGAGAATCCAAGGGAAATGGGAACGGGGCCAGCAGTGAGCTAATTTACCTACTGGCACTTCTGCATCTCCACAACAAATGCCAAAGCCTAATACAATTCAAGGATGCTATTTTAACGTCGGCCTGGTTCCACCAGTCTGTCTCCACTGGCTGGTCCCAAATAGGCTCACACAAGTATTCTCAATGGCACAAACACACCAGGCTGGAGCTGTGAAGGCTCAGAAACATGATCACATGGATGGGCCTGTGCTGCACCCCTGCTTCATGCTGCCCAGCGGGTCTGGGACATGTGCATTCACCTTGGATCCAAATGGATTTGAGCCAGGAGTATTGTAGCATTGAAAGGTGCTGGGCTGGATGGGAGAGGTGAAAGCAGGTCCATGTCTTCCAGGACTCTGGCTTGCTCAGAGTTTATTGCTGTATATTAAATACTATTTTTGGAGATTGAGGGGAAGATGACGGGGGGGAGGGATGTGATGATGCTGTCCCCAGTCTGATTGGTGGGATACTACTGCAGGTTATTGAGAGGTTTTGATTTTTTTTTTCCCTAAAAAGTGCTTTATTTAAAAAAGAAAAGTATCAACAGAACAAGTGCTTTCCTCCCTCCTAGAAACTGTGCTGGCTGACTAGAAAATGTGAATAATCTCTTGCAAACATCAAAGATCTCTGCTAAAGGATTTGTGTGATAGAGATTTGAAGGCAAGGGGCAAAGTACAGCTTGTACCACTCTAGCTGGGGAGAGTGTGAATCCAGGAAATGCAGGACCTCTGCCCTAGAGTTGTTCCCAGTCACACTTAGTGGGGATGTGCTCTCCTATGCTACCATGGCTGTTCTGTCACACTGTGGCAGTTCCTGAGCTGGAGTTCTGGAGTGAAGCAGTGGCTGAAAACTTGCTGGCAAGTCGGGGCTTGAATATTTTGTGATTTCCTCGAGGGCTTTGTGCACTCAGGGCTTTCCCACTTGAGAAGCAGCTGCGTTGGTAAAGCAGCCCCGGAGCCTGTGAGAGCAGAGGCAGGGTCTGTGCTTCATGCCAGGAGGCAGCAGCCAGGACTGTGAGAGGTGGTGCTGGTGTTTGGTTCCCGTTGGTGTAGCAGCAGTCAGCGCTGGCACGTGGTCCCACCGTTCCATAGTGCCTGGCTGTGGATGTGTGGAAGTGACCCGTGCCACTGGCATTAAGGGCACTTCACAAACTACTTAAAGGTGCAGGTCTAAGTTGTGTGTAAAGACTGAAGTAGTGTGGGGGGAAATCTCCATTTGTACGTGTCACCAGTACAAAGTGTTTTTGAGGAGGATTTTTTATTTTACTGCCCATTGCTTTGTGTTATAACAACTTGCAGTGACATTTTTTTCGTTTGTTTTGCAGCGAGCTTGGGCCCTGGGTGAAAAGCACAGATACCTATTTCTGGTTGCATCAGCTTTGCAGGGACTAGTTTGAGGGAGAAGATGGGCATGGGGGTGGGTTATTTTATTTTTGGTACACAGTAGCAGTTTTATTTTTTAATTTCCCCAGGATGTTTGGTTGAGGAAATGTTCTGGTATCTACTGTCTGGCAGTTTAACCAGCAGTGTGCTAAAGGAAAATAAACAAAATTATATTGTCACTTGGATGAGATGGTCCCTCTTTTTCTGGTGGAGGGGGCAGAGGTTTACACCCACGTGAGGGAGGCTGAGCCTGGCTGACTGCAGGGTAACATCCTGCTGCTGCCTCCAGTACAGCCCTGGTGATCTTTAGCCAGTTGTTTTGAGCGATTAAGTGCAAATTGAATGGTACAACATCCTCTTAAAAGTGCTGATGTGGGACTTGTTGCTTCCTGCTCAGAGCCAGAGCACCAGAGAGATGTAATCTGCCTTCTGGGGCTTTGCAAGCTGCCTTGCTTTCAGCTTGAAACCGTGTCAGAGGCAGATGAGGCTGGAGCAGAGAGAAAGCAGCAGCTATGTGCTCTAGGTGCCTTCTCCTGGAGACAAGAGACCCTGGCCCCATGCAGAGAAGGTGGTTTTCCAGAAGGCCTGCGTCTGTCCTTCCTTAGGGCACAGGATGGAGGGACCAAGCCCATGCAGTGAGGAGGATTTAGGAGCACTGATGTGGGCAGGTTTTTCTGAAATAGCATTTGGCTGGCAGTAGCAGGAGTGTGCTGCTCACAAGCCACAGCTCACAAACCACTGCTCAAAATCTGCTTACGGTCATCATGAGCGTGTTCGGTGTTGGCTGTAGTCTGAAAAGAGGGTGCAGCTGTTTGTTGTTCTTGCCCCAGTTCCCCAGAGGGCTGGAGGTGACTTGGCAGCTCTTGCGTGCCTACTGCGGGCTGGTGGGCTGCCCCTCTTAGGGAAGAAACACGTTCTTTCCTCCATGTGTTGCTCCTGTGAGTCCCTCCAAGTGGGACCTCCCCAGTTCCTCCCACCAGGCTGGAGAGTCTCGTCCAATGTTTGCCACTGCGACCTCCGGTGTGTGGTCATGACACTGGCTGAACCAGGAGCATAGGGTCCTGTTGCTGTCCCGCTACCCAGGGACAGAAGCTGGGATGTCCCCGGCCAGGAACGGGGTGTGCACTCCACGGCATCCTCTTGCTGACGGTGCTGCTCCCCGAAAGTGCCGGGGGATATATGCGCTCTGTGTCACCGGCTGCGCTGCGGGTTCAGGCCGTGCCCTCAGTACCGGGAGTCCAGATGCCCAGCGAGGGCTGACGATCGGCTCAGCGGGGCGGGAGCGGGGCGCGGGCTGGTAGCCGGCCGGGGGCAGCAGGAGAGGGGATGGTTTTGTTTGTCCCTTGTGTAGTTTTCCCTCAGGTACCTCAGCTTTCCCAGCCGGCCTGTCCCGCTGCGACTCCGGAGGAAGCCGCTGCCGGTGCTGAGTTCTCGGGTCACCCATCCGGGCGTGGCCGCAGCGGGCCCTGCTGAGCTTCGGGCGCGGCGTTGCCGGGCAAGGGCCCGCGCCCCGCCCCGCGCCCCGCCCGCTC
>VYZQ01078869.1:0-12276 GCA_013400655.1 Mystacornis crossleyi
ACAATATATAATTGTATATATATAGATAATTGATATATAGAGATAAACATGTATACAATTTTAAACCATGGGTTTGATAAGATGGCAATAATTACAGTGAAATGAAAGCATAAGTCACTGTAGTGCTGTTATTATGGGTTTCTTAACCCACTTCAGAGATATGGTTGGGGATTTTTATCTTTAAAAGTTAATATTTCCATGAACTGTGGCAGGCGTCCGCATCATATTTTGCAAACAATTCTCTGGACAGCAGCTGTTCACGTGATGAATGGTTTTGGGGTCAGTCTGTGGATCCCTTACAAGAGACTGATTCCTAAACCCCAGCTGAGTGGAATCCTTTTAGCTCTGCAGGTTCCTGTTCTGAGCAGCAGCCTTGGCCACTGTGCTGGATGCTGATCTATGAGATGTGGTCAGAACTGCACTAACAAACGATGAAAGAATATGCAGTGATGCAAAAACAAGCTTTAAAGTGATTTACAACGGGGAATTACAATTCTGAATCTGGTTCCTAAAAAACCTGCAGTATCTGCCATAACATGTGGTAAATACTGAGCACTGAATAGTTTGTAATTGCTTTTTTAAAAGTATTTTCCATCTCACCACACCAATAATATCATTTTCCATTAAAGAGAAATGAGGATGGCAGCGCTAAATATTTGGATAATAAAAAGCAGTAATTCCCAAGTCTGCTTATGGATAACAGAGATAAATTGCTTTTTGGTCTAGAAAAAGTAGCAGGTATTGGTATTTTATTTTTAGTAGCACAAAAATGATGCAGAAGAGAAATATCCTGTGCAGAGTCAGTACTTGTGACTAATCCTGAGTCTAGCAAATAGGTGATACCAATATGTTTAGTTTCTATCTGGAAATTTTGTCACAATTGACAAATAATTATTCCCAGTGCTTAAAAGCCAATAAATAAATCTGTACAGCTTTGCTTTGTAAAAAAAAAAAAGGGGGGCTTTATATTCATAGACTTTATTCCTAATGCTGCTGAACTGTGCTCAGCAATTTTTTTCTTTATAAACAGTTACATCTGAAATAACACAGGAAAAAAAAATCCATGCACATGAATGCTTGAGAAGACTGCCAAAAACGACAAATATGCACAATTTCTTAGGAACATGCCATGTGACAGACAATGGGATCTTTCATGGCACAAAAGATGGATGAATTAACTTGTCTGAAAGGGTGAAATGCTTAACTTTTGGACCTTCTTAGCATTGGAAATACACTGAATATGGAGAAAGCTGTAGATAAAGCGCAGTGACTGGAGTTAAACTGAGCTGAATGGACTTGGATGAAATTTGTGGTGCAGCCAGATAGTGGGTTTAGCCACTGCATGAGGCAGGGACACAAATACTCTGAATTAAGACCAGACAGCAAATAAGGAAAGGATGCTTGAATTTTATTGTATTTTTTACTAGAAGCTGTGCAATGATTATGAAATAGAATAGCATTTATAGTGTTTTATTTGACAGTTTGTGCTCTATGTTATATTCTTCTGCACTGAAGTAGGCTGGAGAGAGGACCCCACCTAAAATCTACATGGTAGAAGCAGCGAGAAATCTGTGGATAAAAATGGCATAATCCTGTCTGGGAGGTCTGCATCTCCTGGAAGTTTCAATATTTGGAATGAAAATAAAATAGTCACTTGAGCTTGATTTGATGCTCACTGGAGTCAAGGGGCGTTTTGCTTTTGCAGTGCCTCAGTTCAGGCTCTGACTGAGAGAGGACATTAACAGCAAAGCAAGAAGTTATGGAGCCGAGTGTGCCATCAGCATTCCATGGCCAAACTGAGATAATGGAAAGGAAAACGCTGCCATGGTCAGTTAAGGTAGGAGTGATGTATATTTGTAACTGAGAGAAAGAGAGATGATGCCAAAGGCAGAACAGGGGAGGCCATGGCACGAATCCAAACAAATAGATGGAAAGGATGTCTTAAGGTCTCATTTTGAACATGGAGCTCTCATTAATTCCTATTTCCAAGAAGTAAGTGGTGAGAAAAATAAACAGGAATTAATGAAAAGAAGAATGAAAAAAATCTAATATGCTGTGTCCGGCCCCAAATAGAAGGAGCAGAACTTCACCAAGGAACCCTAAACATGAGGTAGAATAGCTGAGGAACATGCAGTGACAACTTAGGAGGTGTGAGTGCAACAAATACAATGTGAGTACAGTTTGAGATCAAACTCCTGAGAGCCATGCAAAAGGCTGGAAAAGTTTGAGTGCTACCTTGGAGATAAAAGGGTAAAAACAGGCAGTAGGATCTTGGGGGGTGTAGTGTTGGTAAGACCCAAGTGCCTTCCTGAGTCTGTTTTCAAATCTCTCTCAGTTGGTAGCTATACATTAAGTAGAAAGAACCAATAAATCAGTGATGATTTGTGATCAGTGATGTTCTTAACAAGAAGTAAAATTAAAAAAAAAAACAAAAACAAAAAACACCAGGAAAACCCCTCATTTCTCTTTAGGCTTGTGAAGAATTTGCTCTTCCTCACTAGGTCATGGCTTTCCTTATAATTTTCCAGTGCTGTGAGTGTGTAAGGTATTGAAAATACCACGGCTTCTCTCTGTTGGAGCTGTGCAGGGCATTTGGCATCCTTTCTGTTGAAATCCCCTTCCTCTCTTAATTCGGTACCTGTCACAGTGAAATACGTCTTGCAAGGGCAGATTTGCTCACGTTTTTGTACTTTATATACGTGCTTTTACTTTAACAATTGTTCTACTGAGAGGTTTGGGATCCTCCAGCGATTCCTGAGCCAAGTGCCACTGTTCAGATGCTAATTCCCTGAGGTCAGAATTGGCACAGGGTCCCGAGGCTGGAGCCTTCCAGCCTGCACGCTGTGAGGACAAGGCTGGACCTCCTGTGCAAGGCAGTGGGAGTTTGCAGCCAAGGCTGAGATGACAGAATTGTTCTCTGTTACTAGAAAACACGTTCTTATTTTTGTTTGAGGTATGAGGCAGGAGAGTACACGGCTGTGCTATTGCGTAAGTGTCATTTCATCAATAGCTGCTGTTTAATTATTGGGCAAGGTGATTTACATGCTTTATGTCCCTGGGTGGGAAGAGAAGACTTATTAATTACCACTTTTTAATGGCAGATGTAAATTAGAGGCTTTCAGGTATATCAAAATACGTCACTTGTTCACAACTTTCACAAAATTTCCTCCTGGTTCCCACCAATTCTCATTCTCTTTTCCTTCTGATACAGTGCTTACAGAAACCCCAGTCGTGGTGGTTTCTGTGGCAGCAGAATTTACACACCTGGGTTCTTTACATGAGGAGGATGTCCCTGGAGCTGGTTCCCAGTTTCCCCCTTGCAGCCCCAGCAGGAGCCCTGAGAGGGGACACTGGGACAGGGCTGGGACAGGAAGGGGCCGGCAGAAGGGAAGTGGGGAGGATGCTCAGGGAGTGGAGGAGCTCAGCACTCAGGCAGGAGCAAACATCACCTGCAGTAGCACAGATGAGGTGACTTTGGGCACTGGTGGAAGCAGTTACGGAAAGGTTGATAAAGCCAGAAAATCCCTGTGCAGAACAGTTTAGTTATAATTATTTTTGCACTTTATTTTTGCTTCAGTAGTGTGTAACGTTGTTTTCTGGGTGTTGGGAGCACACAGCAGAAACCAGACAGGTTTCAGAAAAAGCAAATTATTTTTTCCCATTAATTTAGACTGATTTCCGTGGGTTTAATGCCATGAATGATGAACATTCGTATGCATTGTACAGCTTGCTGGCTCTTCTATGCCTCACAAATGTCACAGAGAAAAAAACTTTTTTGCCTAAGAATGAGTAAGCAGCTTTTCTTTGTAGAAATTCATGCAAATCCTTGGGAAGTGCACTATAAAAATGCTAGTTCTGTTAGACTACAGACGTCTCTGCTCCATTTAAAATGCTCTTTATGGTCTGATTCACTTCTTTAGCAAGTTCTTAAGGAGTCTGCATACTAAGAAAAAGCAGCACAACTTTAAAGATTTTTATAGAAGCAAGAGCAGCAAAAAGACCATTTTATAACCCCCCCCTTTTCCTCAGGAATTGGAGAAAAAAGGTTCAAAATATAGGTTAATTCTTCTTGCAGCTCCATCTAATCCCTCTTTTATTTCCCTCATATGTACAGTCTCCCTCTTTTTCAGAACCCCAGAATTACATTGTTTAGTAATAGACTGTTTCCATGTGTGTGCATTTCCCTTCTGCCTTGCGAGCCATCCATGACAAAACAGTTCAGACCAAGGAAAAATTCTTTTACTTAAGAGCACAGAATACATTTGTTCTCCAAACCGTTAACTTGCAAATGGAAAATCTTGGGAGAAAGACCCTGGAAATAAAGGAATTTTTATTTTGCTGGTAATTAGCACATTTACGTATTAACAAGGCAGTGCCAGGACTGTCTGCAGCATACTAAGATGCTCTTGGTTGGGTTCTCAGGCTCTGCTCCTGTGGATCACAACCCAAAATAAAACTACACGGAATTTTATCATTTGCTTCAATGAAAACAGAGCAATGCTGAGGCTCCTGACACTTCTGGACTTTCACTAAAAGCAAAGTTTACTTGGAGCCCTTTTTTCTTAAATATGCATTAATCATGTAAAATGGCCTTGTATCAGGGCAGAAATGCTTTTCCTTATTTTTTTTTAAGTGATCTTTTGTGTATCTTTTCATGGCTTAATAACCCAGATCCATCTAAAATACAGCCAGAAGTTTACAGGCCTCCCCTTTTAATGCCTCTCTGCCACTTCTGCAGCCTGACCCAGAGGGGGCCAATCAATGGGATCTCTGAGTGAGGTACAAATGAGCCATAAATAATCATGAATTACTAATGACTGGGATTCAGCAAGTGTAATTACCCGTTTTCTCACATCCTCTGCTTTGTCCACCTCTGGCACTGCACCTCCAGTGTGGCTCCTTGGGAAATGCTCTTGCCCTCCCTACATGTGCTTTTCCCAAGAGGCAAAACCTGTGTCTGTGTATAATTCTAGTACAGTAAAATACAGATTTTTATGAATGACAACTTTTAAAAAGCTGTGCATTCTGTATTTATGTTTAAAATAACACACAATGAGAGTGAACAGTATGAAAGAGATTAATCTCTTTAGTTGAGGGTGCAATGTTACGTGGATTCAAGCTGAATTTGAGTAGCATAAGAAACTAATTCTTGTTCTGAATCATACCAAAAATCCCTGTAGAAGAGCACCTTTCTCCCACAGAAAAAGGGAATGGTCAAAGACTAAGGGAGCTTTCCCCTGCTATGGTCTTCCAGCACTTACAGTTTGGTAAGGCAACATTCAATACCATACCTCAGTTAAAATCAGAGTAGTACAAGTTTCTGGCGTACAGACTAGGTTTTCAAATAATACTGATATTTTAGTAGCAAATCAGACCATGCAAGCCCACAGCAAAAGCCAGTGCTGCCTCTGGAGACCTGCTCCAAGCAAAGAGACAAAAGGAATCTCGTCCAGATGCGAAGATGAAACACAGAACAAGGGAGAGATCTGCCTGAGGCCACACGAGAGCACAGCACAACTGGAACCTCACATCCCATCTCCCAGACACTGTGTTTGAGATCATTCTAATTCCCAGCACCCCATTTCTACGCTGTTGTTTGTAGTTTATAGTTTTTAAGTCCATCTTTCCGCTCCCTCCCTCCTTCCACAAACACCTCAGTGATGCAGGACGGGGAAGGAGGATTTTGCACAGCTCTGAAGATAACCTGTGTTGAAGAGGGTTATTGAAGCTGCTTCCAAGAAAAGATGGAAAGAGCACCCGGTGCTGCTCTGTGGGAACCCAGTGGCAGATCCCAGTGGGTCTGTCAGTGAGAGGCTCTGCTGCTTTAAGCAGCTTTGTCACTTCCTTGGACCTTCCACAAGCAGAGCTGAAGTGGGTGAAGAAAACGAACCTCAGAAGGGGTCGTGTGGCCGGGAGTCCCACCACCACCTCCCTCCACCCTTCCAGTCCGTGCTGCCATGGCCACGAGTTCTCAGAGTGTGACACTGATAAAAACACCTTCCTTTTCCTTTGCTTTTGGCTAGAACTGATGGCAATCACACAGATCCATCAGGTCAGATATAAGAGCTTCTGCTGCATTCTAAAGCACCTCTGCCGAATTTAAAAATTCTGATCAGCTAAAATGATTTTCAGTTTTCACTTCGCAGGAATGTACAGGATATTGGTTTAAAGTTACAAAAACTGCACTTCCATTTGTAGTTTTTGTTATTTGGGATAATTTTGCTATAGTAGTGACCAGTTCCTATGCCAGTGGACAATGTGTCCAATCACCTCCACATCCCTACCCAGGATTACCCTGTATGGACACAAGGAAGAAAACAGCCATGATTCTGACCATTTGTGTTTTGGATGGGGGCTTCTGGCTTTTTGCCTAAAGATATTCAGTGTTAATAGGAAGTTTTTCTTCAATTGCCACTGCTTAAAGTAGCGAGTACTGTAACATTTAATGTTTATGTATATTTGATATTATTTATTCTGCCCCTCTCCTGTCAAATCCCTGACTTGCTACCAAGTTCTGGAGGGCCACTTGGATCTGCTTCCCTTTCCCCACCAAATCTCTGCAAGGACCAATCCCAGTGTTCGTGTAACTGCAGAGTTGTCCTGGCCCAGTGAAAATGAAGCCTGACCTTTTGTTCCATTATTAATGAACACAACAAAACACATTTATTGAATCTGCACTTTTTCATTACTCCATATGTTTCCTTTTTTCCCAGCCCATGTCTGACATGTGACAGTAAAGCACAGAGTGACTGTCCCTGGTGCCTTCTCCCTTGTGGCTTCTTGCCACCTGCTTCATAGCATTAAACAGATGTATAAGTGTAAAGCATCACAAAACTCATCCCTTCAATCATTCATCATTTAAAAAAAATCCTAATAAATCCATGCTATGGCTGAGCATTTTATCTGCCCGCTGAAAAGATGAAAGGCACGGTACATTTTAGGAAGATGATGTAGCAGTGAGACATTTCATGTGCAGAGAAGGTCAAAGTATACATTTATATCACAGGTGACCATTAGGCATTTGTTTGTTTCATATGGCATCTTGTTTATGTTCCTTTAACGGCCAAAATATTCCTCTAACTTTACAATAAAGAATATCTTCCAGAGAAATCCTAACAGAGGCATTGCATTATTCATCATCAAGTGAAGAGGAAAATTTCAATTGCCAGTTTCTGGTAAATGTCTAATTAGGAAAGGGGACTTGTGAGCCACAGACAGGCACCACGATCATTAAAGGGCAGTTTTCTGAAGATTATGAGTCTCCAGTCTGTCAAGCAGAGTTTTTCTACAGCTGAACTAATTCTGCAGTAGAAAATCCTGTCTTAGAACAAAGCCCTTGGAATTAACATCTTGTTTAAGCAAACACATGCCTACTTTGAAGTAAGTGTGATAGGTTCACAACTGTTATTGAGGTCAAGTTTAATGGTAGTGAAGTGACAGAATTGAACTTCAGTGCTAGTCTTAATTTCAGCTGCAGCACAGGCTGTACATACAGAGCACTTGAAGCCATACACCGTATTTCGAGTAGAGCAATTCCCTATAATTGGCACCACCACTTTGGTCTTAACATGGAAAACTACTGAAATGTAGAGCAACTAATTCTCTGGCTGCCCAATTAAATTTGAGGGTGTGAAAAGCATATGTACAGAGGCAATTATTTCTGTTTTCCAAATCTTACGGTTTTGATTAGATTTTTTTTTTTCAGCTGAATGTTTATTTTGGCAAGCTTCACTTTGGCCCTGCTTTAGGATAACATCATTGCTCAGTAGGTTTAAGTCTAGTTAGACTGTTTCCTTGAATTAGGCTTTCTTACTGATTGATTACTTTAGTCTCATTTTCTCAAGTCTGAACGTGTGAATGGAATTCTGATGGCGAAGGGAACTGCTCTGGTGATTAGCTCAGTGCAGAGGGTTTGTGTGGGAGTTCTGCTGGAACAGTCCCCTGCAAGCGATGCCACTGGAAGTTGCCAATGGAAAACAGTGTTGGCTTGTTCCTCATCACTGCTGACCTCTCATTAGCACAGAATTTGCATCTGACCTCGGTGCTTATATAACCTTGGCCACAGAGCATCTCGGTCTGGTTTAAAACACAAATCCAACTTGCCCACTATTGTTTTTTACCAACACTTGCATTCTTCCATGTCTCGGGGACGTGCCAGGCCAGGAGCATGCGAGAGAGGCTTTCAAGTTTCCGACACGCTGAAAGATCATGGCAACAACTGTTTATTTATATATGAACTTTAGTATTTGTGAGAGGTGCCAGCTCAACAATCACGGAGCAGAATCTTCTGACCTCGGCCCAGCTGAACCAAGGGCAGTGGCAACATGAGCTTGTTTCCTGCCAGCCTGTCCTGAGCCTGGAGGGACAGCCTGGAGGAAGGGGCTGGGCTCCGTGCTCACTTCTCAGGGTTTCACAGCTCAAAGTGCCAGTTCTGATGGGCTGTTCTTACGGTACCTTCCCATTCCGAGCACTGGGTGAATTCTGTCATCTTAAGGCCCAGGGAACAGTTTGGAGCACTGCCCATGCAAGTTAGAGTCACCTCTGATTTAAAATTCTAGGTTGATATCCTTGGAAATTCTTCCAGTGGAAGGCGTCCCAGCCAATGGCAGTGGGGTTGGAATTACAGGATCTTTAAGGTCCCCTCCAACCCAAACCCTTCTGTGATGCTGTGAGGATTCCATAAAACACTGTGTCCCTTTAGGAAATGATTTCACTGTGTGTTTACCTCCCACACTGTGGGCAATGTGTGCTTAGTGTGAAACAGGTACTGAGAAAGTTCCCTATATTGCAGGCTTAATCTTATTTTACGTCATTTTACAAGCTCAAAAGCTCTATCTCAGATGACTCATTCTTCTGAAAGTTTCCTCCAGTGGAGTTTACTTTTTAGGCCCCCAGGAATTTTCATACAAAGGGAAAAGCCCTTATTTCTGTTATTGTTTATGTAGAGGTTGATGACACTGAGCAAAGCACATCAAAACCCTGGTGTAAAACATCCTCCCAGTTTTCTGGTTTTCTTTCTTCCTCCATTTTCACAACTTTTAATCTTCTGAAGGAGATTTTCATGTAACCAGACACCGAAAAAATCTAAGAGCATGTATCACTTCCTTTCATATGCTGTATTCAACTCGGAAGTAAACCTCGGGATACACCGAAGATGGGATATGCACCCCACTGCTGCCACGCTCATCAGTGGGGACACTGCTCTGCACCACGGCTCCAGGCTGCCACAGCCCCCTCTGCATTTGTGCCACAAAGCATTGATATGCACAGCTACAACAGACTCTAATGACGAGGTGTCTTAATTTGGTTTTTATTATGTGATTAAAGGTACAATAAGGTAAGTGCTCAACAAGAGGGAAGACCATTGTTCTGCATCATTAAGCTCACAGCGGCCCAAAAAGAAATTGTAGGCAATGTGCCAAAGCCCTTAATGAAGAGGATCTCTTTGAATTATCTATGGATGAGGAAAGGATAAAGCCTGAGCCCTGGTATATTTGATCCTCTTTGTGCTCACTGTTACGAGGACTTACAGAGCCAGCCGTACCGGACCTTCTGGAATTGTAATTTATTGAAGCATTAATTTCCCAGCCATCCTAAAGCTCTTGGTCCAATAGAGAAAGTGCAGTTATGCACTATTATTAATTCCTTCAAGTGTTTTCTGAATTCCTACATCTTGGAGTCATGAACTTTTAAAAAATAAGGCTAAGGGGATTTATTTGTAACGATGCTTAATAGTCCCTAAAACCAAGTTATGCAAATTTTGTCTAACTCAGACTTCCTAAATAGCAATGCCTTCTTATCACATGATATTAGTTACATGGATGACACAAAACCACTCTAAGAGACATTTTCCACTGTTGGCAGATTTTGAAACTTTTATCTTCTGTATTCTGTAATTTTAAGTGACAGTGATTCTTCATCTCCCTCACAGTTAAATTTTAAGTGATTGCTCTTGTGCGTAGGTTACATGAGGACGTATTTTTATAGTTGTAGTGACATATAATTATCTGGATGTGCTCCATAAGCTATAGAATTCCCTCCCTCTTATGTTGCGAAATAGAGAAATCAAAGTAGACCCCTGTTGAAATAATTTTGCACAGTTATTTATATTCTAGAATAATCAGGGATTATAGTCTTAAATAATTCAGGTTTTACTATGTTAGAAATCCCAGTTTTACAGGATTACACACACCTTGCACTCGTGTGGAAACTGAGGGTATTCCACCAGCATTTCCCAAAAGACTTCCACACTTAATGAGGAGCACTGGGCACTCGCACATTGCTGAAACCAGGCTGCAGCACTCTGCAGGTTGATTTCTAAATCCAAACTCCTGCCAGGGATCTGCACCTGCAGCCAGCACTGGATAGTTCAGTCATCTCAGATATCGGCAGGAACTGTTCCTCAGACTGATTTCAGGACGTGTATTTAAATAATGTTGTCCTGCATCTGTTGGGAGATGTCAGTAAGTTGCAAAGGTTCTCTGCCACCTTCCCTTCATGACAAAAATTGAGCAAGCTTCCTGAGCAATCACAACGTTCGTGATCTGCTGCTGTCTCTCTGTCCTGGCTGTTGCACTCCTGAATGTGACTCACTGACAGTCCCCAAACCCAGACTGCTCAGAAACTTGGCAGGGTAAGGAAGTTCCCACAGCCACTGCTGTACCTGAGCAGAGCCTTCACACAAACCAGACCTGGCCCCAGGTGTGCTGCTGCTGCAGGCAGCATCTGCAACCGGTTCTCAGTCCAGAGCAGTGTCTGAAAAATCTGGTTACCTCCCTCTAAAATTCCTCCCCCCATCACATGCACAGCAGCTTAGCAAGTGGAAGTGTGCTGGTATAAATAGAAATGACAGTCAACATGTCTTTCTATATGCTCCCACAGGTTTTTTTTATTCCGCAAAGCGTCAGCGTCCTTTGGGTGAGCGAGTGAGAATTAGATCACAACTACGTGGTTAAAATTTAATCACTTCCCTACTAGCATAACATACAGACCACATCTTTTATTCACTTTGTTGTCAGTGACATCAGTATCTGGGATCAGCTGCAGGTGGGAAGGCAGCAGGACATGGGATTGCTGAGCAATTCCCTCTGCCGGCAGCACGGAGCAGCGCTGGGAATGTCACCCAGCAATTGTCACGTACCCTAAACCACCTCAGGAATGGCAAGGGGGTAAAAGCACAGCTCGAAGGCTCTGGGTAGTGTCTGGCCATCCAGAGCCTTTGTACAGACAACGCACTTCACCTTTTCAGGGTTAACTATGAGTGTATATGCCTGTGAGTGTCGCCAAAGAGATCCTGAAGCACCTGGCCATCACTTTCCAGGGTTCCATCCCGCTGCCTCAGCCTGAATTGTACTGTAGATGTGACAGAGTAGGGAATTTCAGAGGCAGGCAGAAGGAAAAGCAGAAACAGGAAATAAAATCCTTGTAATAGAGGTTGATGTGTTAATACATTCAGAGAAAACTTCTCAGAAGGTTCATGTCGGTAATTTGGTCTATAAAGATCTGTAGGGCAGTAGTTTTAATCTGCTGTCAAATGTGTTTGTTCGCTGATATTTTTATGCACCAAGGTGCAAAACCTACAGCAACCAGATAGGAACTCACAGTGACAGGCACTGACAGAGCAGACGGAGCACCAGCGAACGCACTGCACACAAACAGGGGGCTCTAGGTACTTGTAAACAGGTGCAAAACCCTCCTCGTGCACCTTCTCCACTTGGGTAAGGAGTGTGTGACCATGACCCTTGACAAGAAATTTTACCCAATATACACTGGAGAAATGAACACGGTGTTATTTTGTGATGAAAGTTTTGTGAAAAGTTTGATGTATAATAGAGCTACATTTAAATATCTGATGCTCTGCACACGTGAATGGGAAGGCACAGGATAAAAACACAATCATTATCACACAGATTTCAAACAAGGCAAAACCCCCTTTCATTTCCAGCTTCTGGTATTCCAGCTTCCCTGGCCTTAACAGTGGCCACAAGCCTAAAAGAGAACATTTGCTTTTAGAAACGAAATCTAATTCTTTACCTGACAAACTTCATACAGTAACTTGTACTGCTCTTCTGGCTTCTGCAGAGTGCACAAACTGCATCCCATGTTTAAATTCAAGCGGCAGAAAGGATCTTCCTTACTCCCCCGAGCAGCCAGAGCGGTGTCTGCGGCCAGCACACATCCAGGGACGGCTGGGACCCGCAGGTGAGGCGGCTGCAGCCGGCACTGGCGGCGGGAGCGCAGCGGGAGCCGCGCAGCTCTGCCCGTCCCCGGCGCTCC
>VYZQ01078889.1:0-16529 GCA_013400655.1 Mystacornis crossleyi
CCAGCCGGGCCCCGCCCGGCCCGGCCCGCCCCGTCCGGGGCCGCCCCCGAGGCGGGACCTCACCGGCACCGCACCGGCAGCGCTCCCGTTCGTACAAAATTTATTGAGTAACGCGGAAAGGGGGGAAACATCAACGCGCGGGGCGAGGGGGGCGAGCGGGGTACGGTGGAGGGGGGCACACGAACACGCTGTTGAATATCAACAGTACTAAGAGGGGCGGGATTAGGCGTAGAGATCCTCGCGGTCGGCGGAGTAAACCTCCCCCTCCTGCAGCAGCGCGAAGTTGAGGAAGTGAGAGGGGCGATGGACCTCGTGGTAAAACTCCTTGGGGTTGGCGAGCTGCAGCTCGTACTTCATGTTGGGGTCGTGGCGGACACCTGGAAGAGAGAGAGCGTCACCCACCCGAGCATCCCTCCTGCCTCCTCCCTCCCTCAGGACCCTAAAAACGCTCTCTACCCTTCTCTGACCACTTCCGTGCCACAAGAGAGAGTTCTAAACCCACAAAATCATCGCTCTTTGGGTGTCCCCCTCGAGAGGTTTACACTCCTTTTGTGCTAGTTGAGTGCTCTGCCACTCTCATTTCCTGACCCCTTCTCCAGCTGGCCGTGGTGTTCATGATACCAGGACGTCCCTACTGGGAACAGCTTCTCTCTTGCATTTTCCATTATCTCTTCTGCCTGACAGGGATTAATTATTCAGTGGTGATAGACCATGCACTACAATCCAGACAGACATGGCATCTATTTTTCCCCTCTATCAGTTTGCTCTCTTGCCACCAAAAAAAGCATTAAACTGAGATCCCAGCGCTGGTACTCAGGGAAGTTCAGGCCACAGTGCTGGTATCCCTGCCAGCTGCTCTGACGAAGCTTTGGAGTGGGTAAGGAGCTGTATCCTCCTCCCCCAGCTCCTCACACCGCCTCCTTTCCCCTCTCCTCCCCAGGCCAGCTCACCCATGAAGTTGTAGTTCCAGGAGCCCTGCGCCGGGACCATGAAGAAGCCGAGGAAGCGGTCGGACAGGAGCATCTGCACCCTCTCGTAGTGGGAGGGGAGGTAACCCTTGGGATTGTTCCCTTTGTCCGTGTTCTGCCGGCCCCACTCGTACCCGCTCGGGGTCAGTTTGTAGGCTGTCAACGTGCAGGAGCCAGGGGTGAAACTGAAAAGGAGAAGACACAAGGCAAGTCAGACTCACCTGGGGCAGAGGAGGGAAACCAGGAATGAGCCACCACTCCCTTTCTGCCAATTTTATTTTGAGTTCCCCAGCGCTGCAGCAACACCCTCCATCAGAGGGGCACCAGAAGGCTCCCTGCCCCTCACCTGCAGGTGATGATGATGGTCTTCTCCCCATCCCAGGAGGGGTTGTCAGCCATGACCTTGGCGTGGGTGGTGACATCCTGTGGTGAGAGCTGAGGGGACTCGTTTGGTTGGGTGTGAATCCATCCCAGGGGTTCCATTTCCTGACAAAAAGAAAGTGGTTTAAAACGAGACCACTTCAAGCCTGGCAAAAAGGACAGAGAGCCCACAGGCTTCCCCCTCACTTGATCTCAATCAGGTTTGGCTTCAGGCTGAGCCCTTTCAGTCCCACATCTAAAACAGACCAAGGGAAGCTGCCCCACCACCTCAGCTCCCTGTTACTGACCTTCCACCCTCCCTGGGAGCTGAACCTCAACTCACCTTGAGATACTCGTGCTGTGGCAGCTGCCCTGGGAGGTGCACGGTCTGGTGTGTCCCCCACTGGGGCACCATCACAATGCACCGGATCTCCTTCACCTGGGGGTTGTCTGGAGGGCTCACTCCATACAGGTAACCTGCAATCTAAAACACACACATCTGCCTTAGAAGGCCAGAAGAGATCTCTGTGTGACTGTGAGAGAGTGGGAACTCCTTAATTCCTGAGGGGAGGATCAGAGGGGTTCACACGGACAAACAAGAGCAGGTTCCCAGCCCTCACCAGGAGTTCCCCGGGTGTGTTTGAGTGGGGCACAGCTGTAACCAACTCCCTGCACGCTCACCTGGGCCCGCAGGTCTGAGATGCAGATGAACTTCTTCAACACGTTTTTGGGAAGAATGTAGGTGTAACCTGTCTCCTTGATGTCATCTGATGAAACATAGATGTGGTTTGTCCGCAGGTGGAGGTTGGCAGCAGAAATTGCTCTGCGAGGAGGAGACGATGATCAGAGGGGGCACAGATCCTCCCTGAGCATCCCAACCCTTTCCACCACCCCTGCCTGCCCTCCTACCTGACCCTCCACTCAGTCTTGGAGGAGAAGGTCTGGGTTTCGTAGTTGCTGGTGGTGGAGGTGATGATTTCATCCCCGTGTTTGTTCACCGTGCGGGTCTGCGTGGCTGTCAGCTGCGACTGCTCCTTGGTTTGCTTCTCGATTTCTGCAATCTGCTGCCTCTGCTGAGACGGGGCAGAGATCTCCATGCCCAGGATGATGTCTCGGATCTCTGACTGGGTCAGGGATGCAACGTTCACGCTGGAAGAGAAAATCCACCCAAGTCAGGCATTTCAAAATACATTCTGGAGCCTTCTCACCAAGGCACAGGCTCAGAACATCCACTCCGGGCACTATGAAAAATAAACCCACAACTTTTTCAACAAGAGATCGGCCAAATCACGATGCTCAGATCAGAGAAGATTTGGTGCAGACATTTTCATCTGCCTTACCAGAAAGTTACTAATAATAACCAGATTGCCTACAAAGCTGAGAGTTCATTGGCACTTGGCCACAGCCTTTAGGGCAGGAAGGAAAGGCTGACAGGATTAGGGCAGCTGCACAGTGGCTTACTTGTTCTTCTTGCCATAGTCAGCAAGGATGAGATCCTTCAGCTGCACCTCCACCTTGATCCACTCCTCATCTGTCAGGGTTGGCCAGATGTGGTGAGGCTCAGTGATAGTTGTCTTGTCTGGCTTCAGGATAACTTTGGCTCGATCGTTATTCACGTGCAGTGCCCGGAGAATCAGGATCAGACGGGAGAATGCCTTGGAGATGAAAAAAAGACGTAGTTAGAAGGAAGAAAATTAAATATACAAGGTCCTAGTAAAGCATTGTTCTGTTTAGGCACATGGATGTGGCACGGGAAGTGCCAGCGAAATCCATCTAAAGGAAAATCCAGGCAGATTGAGAGCCAAGTGCTCTCGAACAACAAATGAGGGATATCTGAGGCCTTGGTTCCCGCCTCGTTTATCAGCAGCAAAGCAAAATGCAGGAGACACATCTGTGCTTACTGTGTAGGAAGAGATGGTTTTCAGCCAGTCATCGTAGAGATTGAAGAGAACCATCTGGGGTTCAGTGGCCTTCAGGATGAGATCACCAAACTTCTCCACTTTCAGACAGGCCTGGAAGGGCAGCTGCAACTCCGAGCCTTTGATGACAATATTGGGGAAATCCAGCAAGTGCACCTGGAGTTTATCAAGAGGAATTAGCCTCACAACTAGTGCAGAACATCACAGGAACATGAACTGTCCTGTTATCTCCCACAGATTTCACACACGCTCACGGAGCTGCAGCCTCACCTCCAGTGGGTCCAGCATGCCCTTCCGTGTCACGATGATCTGCTTTGGCTGCTCCTCCACGGGAAGGGATCGGATCAAGGCAGCCACTTCTTCAGCAGTCTTCCACTTGGCCAGCTACAGAAAGGCAGCAGAGTTAGAGAAATATCCCCCTGCTGTCCAGCAGCGTCTCCGTGTCTCTGGGAACCAGAGGGACGCAAACCAGATTCCAGAAGTACAACTGGAATTTATGGCTTGTTCCAGGTCAGTGACAAGCCCAGCATTTCCTCCTTACTGATCACAGAGTGCAGCTCCCATTCCTGGAGCTCAGTTACTCCTGAGTGGCTCACAAAAGCCAGCTGGCTACTCCACCTCCCTGGGTTGGCCACCTGAGTTTTCTCGCTGCACTGGATGCACAGCCAAGTGCAGAGTGATTTGTCTAACAGGGAGCACAGCACCGTTCCTCAAGCTGTGCTGGATGACGTGGGGCCTTTACACCTCAGAGCCTCAAAATCCTCGCAGCAGCAATGCCTGTGTTCTTCCACTTTTATATCCCACGCTCCTGCCTGCCTGACCACTTGGAGTTTGGAGCTCTAAACTCATTAAGAGGTAGGAAGATGAAGATCTTTGTGATGTTTTCTGCTAAGTGAGTGTCCCAAGCAGTCAGACCCACCCTGGCTCACACCCAAGGCACAGCCAGGCCCTACCTGCCCCAGACGCTTCTGTCCTGCCCACACAGATGTGTGGATGATCTTCAGGAAGAGCTGTCCAGTTCTGGGATTGAAGATGAAAATGGCTCCGTTGATGGGTTTTGTGGTCAAATTCCCTTCAAAAGTCTGAGGAAACAAGTCAGAGTGAGAAGTGCAGGGAGATAAACGGAGCCCAGCCACACCTTTACACAACAGCCAACGCCCTGTGTGCTTTGAGCAGGAGCTGTGTGGGAAAGGTAAGAGCTGCTCTGTGCACACTACGAACATCTGGGTCCATGTGTTGACTCCCAGTTTTCCATCCTGCAGGGAAACCTCCACCCCTCTGAGTCCTTTCCCTGAGACAGCCCTCAGGCCTCACCTTGTGGATGGTGACTCTGTACACATTGGTGTCATCCACAAACCAGATGATCTGGTTGGAGAAGAGCTCCCCGTAGTTCTGGGAGGACAGGTAGGGCTCCGTGGGTTCTGAGGAGTAGAGCTGCAGCCCTTTGCGGATTCGTTCCCTCAACACATACAGGGCAGGGTTTGCTTTCATGATTTTGGCCATGGCCTGCTGGATCAGAGGTTTGCTCCCAGGGAACCAGTTCCCATAAGCACTGAAGAAGGAAAGCAGAAGGCCAAGTTGTTACCACTAGATCTGAAGAGGCAACAGCCACCCTCAAGCCTTTCCCTGCAGCAGTCAGGCCCCTTTCCACCAGCTGAAAATACAACTTTGTACTGCAGTGTGACTTCTGTAATGTCTCTGGGAGCTGGTCACCTGTGGCTTTTCCCTGCACTTCCTCAGTGGGAAGCCACAGCACACACATGCTGCAGTCCCAGAAAAGCTGCACCTGCTCTAACAAACACACTGGAGAACTGATTTCTGACTTTCCCCTTAGTTTCCAGTGAGAAATGGCTGTCCTCACTTGTAGGGGCCTTGAAACGAGGCCTGTCCTTCACCTCCAAGAACAGTCTGACAGAAATATCCTAAGTAACAAATTATTAATGAACTGGGGGAACTGAACCACTACTATTGAGCAAAACTGAGCAACCTGAGATGCCTTATCCCACTCACTGCACATCTCCAGCTTCTGCCTCTCCCCTCATCCTCCCGCCTGGAATACGACCCGGTCTGGAGATGCGCTGAGACCACAAACTGCCAATTCCAACCCTGGAAAAGAAACTGCAGAAGGTGCAGCTCTCACCTGTGCAGGTTGTAGGCCAGATCAATGGCAATGAGGACTCCAGTGGGAGAGGGGTAGATGCTCATGTTGTCTGTGGTGTAGTCCAGGAACTTGGCCCTGGCGTAGCGCTCGATGTCGTGGGAATCGTAGTCGCCCCAGCGCAGCTGGATGTCTATCCAGTACTTCTGGGTGGTGGTGCTGTCCATCACATCCCTGAGGAGAAAGCAAGCCACGACAAGTTCATCCTGCTCAAAACTCTCCTGCAGGAATTGTCACCAAGCATGGACACTGCAGCCAGCTCATATCCACATTCCACCCCGGAAAGGGACTCTACTGTTCTCACTGTGAATGCAGAGGCTGTTAAAAGGTTTAAACAAAGCAGCAGTGAGTCCACTGCTGTGTAGTCATGAGGGTCATCTCCCCCAGGGACTGTCTGGTGAGGATTCAGTGAGAGTTCACTCCAGATTCTGGCCCTGGGCCAGCTCAGCTTTGTGGGGTTTCCAGAAGAACCTTCAAGAGCTCAGGGAAAAGCTCACCCAGAGGAGAGAACAGGAGCAAAGGCAGCGCTGGGGTTTTTTGGAAGGCAGTGCCAGGAGTGCAACCACCTACCCAAACAGGCCCTGAGCTTTGCTGGACACAATCTCCAGTGCCCCAAAGAAAACCAACCCTAGATGCCCAGGAGACACAGAGGCTCAGCAGCTCTGCTCTGCAGCAAGATCAACGAGAGGGGAAAAGGAAACTCACTTGGAATCTGCCAGCAAGGATGGACGTGACACATTCCACTTGTAGGAAGCAAAGAGGAGGATATCTGCACATGAGGAGTTCATCTTGTAGGACTTCCTGGGATGGATTGTCTCCTTCTGCACTGTCTCAATCTCCAGAGCATCCAGCTCTTGATCAAACACCTGGGGAAAAGGCAGTCAAAGATACAGCCCAGATAAGGAATCTATCCTCAACACTGAAGCAGCCAGGAAAATCCCATTTTCTCCCTTTCTGTGCGAAATTGCTGACGGAGGACTGGTGCTGCTCCAAAAGGGCACAGAAACAAACCAAGCCAACACTGCTCACCTGACACAAATCCATGACGATGCTCTCGTGGATCTTCTGCCACAAGTGAGCTCGGAAAATCTGGATGAGGGAAATCTTCAGTGTGGGGATCTTGCCATGCATGAAAATCCCTGTCAAATCCAGCTGCACCTGGAATCCAACATACACCTGCAAAGAAAAAGCAGCTGTGAGAACACACAACAGCACAACTGATGAAGTCCAAAAACTGGAGCATTAAGGAGGTTTAGTACCTCCGTAAGAGGTGTTCTGAGAATTAATTGGATCAATTAACTGCTCTCATTTCCGTGGAAAAGTGGTGTCTGCTCCTAGAGGAACAAACACCAGGTACTTACGTTGGCTCTGTTAATGGTCGGAGACCACCAGAGAGTGAATCTTCTGTTTGGAATTTGGTTCAAACCCGATCTCTGGGCATTTGTCAGCTTCTTCCACTTCATGGACTCCTCAAAGCCACTGGCCTTCTCCCTAGAAAGGGCAGAGCATCAACTGTATTAGATTCAATTGCATGAGATGTCCCTCACCTCTGCTGCCATGTGTCACTTGTAACAGAGACAGGGATCAACCAGAAGCCAGGAGGGTTGTTTCACGCCAAGAAATTTCCGTGGATTTGCAAGAAGTTCAGCTGTAGCCCCCTCCCAGGTGCCCTCACAGACAAACTACACAATGTTCTCAAGCGACCACTGAAAACCAGCAGGAACTCGACAGAATCAGCACAGCCTGAGCCCAGAGCCCACATCAAAGCTCCTCTTACCAGAACAGACCCTCCCACGTGGGGAAGTAGGTGCCCTTGAAGAGAGTGTGCTCCAGGATCCCTTCCACCCCGCCCAGAGCCTGGATCATGTCCGTGCGGTAATTGTTCAGGTTCCAGAGTTTGCCATCGTGGCGCTGGTGCGTCCACCAGAACGGGTTCTGCTTCAGCACCTGGAGACAACAGCCAGCAGATCATTCACCTGGCTGCACCAACTGTGGCAGCCAACACCACGATGGTGTCAGTGAACAGGTCAAAAGCCTCACGCCCTCGGTACTGGAGCACACAGCTCATCTGCAACACGACTTCTGTCAGTACTACTGCACGGTTCACACTGGCTGGAACCTCAGGTGATGTTTTTATCTTTCAGGGCCTGGCCTTCTATAGAGCTGCCATTAAAGGCTTTAAATAACAAATTATTCCACTGTTACTAAAGCTTAGTATTTTGGAATGTTTGTTTTGGGATAATTTTTCTTCCCTTTCCAGAACTGATTCCTTAATATATAGCTGTGCTTATTGTGGTTTTCCCCAATACACTGCAATCTATCCAAATGCTTCATGAGTGGATAGCTACAAATTGTGGAGCATTTGGTTCCCAATAGTCCCAGCACAAGGCTCTAAGTTCTTCCTGCAGCAGACAGTCAGAAGTGCACCTGCAATAACACAAGGTGAAAAGACTTTGTGTGGAACAGGTATCTGAACCTCCTATTCAGGTGAAGAGAAATTCCCTGTCAGTACCTGATACTGTTTGAAGTCAGTCCTGACTCTCCATCCTTTATCATAAGCCAGAGTATGCCGGTCCTTCTGGAAAAGGGTGTTAATACGAGGAATTCCCCTGTCCCACGAGTCTTCCAGATCCTCCAGTGTCAGACGCCTGAAGAAAAAAAATCCCCACACTTTGTTACCTCTCGATTTCCAGCAATGCATTAATGAGTAGTTCAGCTGATGAGATCACAGAAATGACACAGAGCTCAGGGCTCTGGCAGGGGACACTCTAAAATGCCCAACACTCAGCCAAGTGTTTGCAGCCATCACTGTGAACACGGTGATACCAAACAGGCAAAAGAAAAAGCCCTTGGACGTGCACAGAACTGCACATGGGTCTGACATCAGCTTTTCCTGACGGCCACACCATTTTCCCTTAAGGGTGGCACTTTCTGCCTGCAGAGTCCTCACCCCCTCCAGAGGCAGGAGAGCAGCTCTGCAGGCACCACAGGGCCAGCAAGGTCTCCAAAATCCCCAGACAACGTGAAACTTCCCACTGCTGCCTGCCGTCCCACTCATGCACACACCTGTTCTGGGCTATAGCCTCTTGTCGTTTCAGGGCATACTCTGCCCACACCCGCTGAGAGTCAATGAATTCACTCTCCCACGGCTGGATGTAACGATACAGATTTGGGATGAGCTGGTCCTCCTCATGACTCATTCCCGAGCGGAAGTGAGTGATGCCAACATCTGTCTGCTTGGACCATCTGCAGCAAAGAGACACCAGAATGAGGTAGGAGAAATCAGGACTTCTCTGATCACTGCCATGGGTTACTGTAAAGGCAACACAGCTCTGTGCCATGGCACAGTTTAGCACTCTTGGAATACTTTTAGGGGAAAAAGCACCTAAGAGAACACTCAAGCCACACAGGAATTAGAGCAGCACAACTCACCTTAGGTCAGACTGAGGGATGAGAACGTGGCCCATGGAGAGCATGCCCAGCCCCCCAAGCTCCTTAGGGGTGTAGAACACCACAGGAGGAAAACGGCTGGGCATTTTGGAATTCAGGCCGATCTTGATCCGAGTCTGGATTTTATTCTCACACTTCACCAGCAAATCAAGCAGCTCCTGAGTATTTACAACAGCTTCCCGAAAATAAGTCATCAAGCCAATCAGAGCTGTATTCCATTTATTGACAATCTACAAAGAAAAGGAAAGGATCAGCTTCCAGACCACCCCCCAAGCATCTACAGAAAGCTCTGTCATAAATCTTCCTCCCCCCTTACCTTAGTGAAGGTTGTGGAGCCAGAGGCCATGAGGATCTGCCTCACTCTGTTGTGAAACCTCTGCATAGACTCGTCATCCACGCGCAGGAAGCACTGGGCCGTGCGCTCCTTGGTGACCTAGAGAGCACAGGCCCATCAGTTCCCTCCTGGGATTTCCAACACATGGAAATCCCCCCCCAGGGATTGCTCTCCCAGCCCACCTCGTTCTGCAGGTTCCAGACCCCGTCCTTGTGGGTGAACTCCTCGTAGCTGGTGCGGCACTTGGGCAGGATGCGGCACTCGAAGCCGCACATGTTGAACAGCAGGTTGGGGTTGTCCTTGCTGTACACGGACACAAAGCTGTTCTCCCACTGCACCGTGGTCACCGAGCGGGGCAAACGGTTCTTGATATCCCAGAACACAGCACGGCCACTGGAAAACAAGATGTGCGCAGTGACACTTAATAATTCGCAAAAAAAACTTGCCCAAATAACAGCTGGGTAATTTCTCACAGCTTCCCTAATTTTTCAGAATTTCAGCACAGACCCCTCACTTCTCACATCTCCTCCTGAGCACCTATCGGTCTCCAACGGTTTTCTACCACAACTGATTTCCCCCTTTTTCCCTACCACTTCTTCTTTCCCGGCTGCAGCACTTACAGGTTCACGTCGTGCTTCATGAGGCGCATGCGAGCATCCCGGGGCCAGCACTTCTTGTTGTTGTAGCCCACAATGTTCTCGTTGTTGGGGTCTGGGTGCTCTGTCAGGTACCGCTGGATCAGGTCTCTTGCCTCGTCAGCTGTAAACCTGGAAACGCACAAAAAAGGATATGGAATTACATGATTGACTTATCAACACCAGCCTGGCCAGAAAGATAAGGATTTAATTAGGAAAAGCTGTTTGTCAGCCTGTTTGAAGGTA
Organism: Mystacornis crossleyi; assembly: GCA_013400655.1. Lineage (NCBI taxonomy): Eukaryota > Metazoa > Chordata > Aves > Passeriformes > Timaliidae > Mystacornis > Mystacornis crossleyi. Next base: position 10,071 of record VYZQ01078889.1, read on the forward strand.
GCTATCCCATTTTTGTATCCTCACAATGAATGGGGGAATTTCATTAGCACAGAGCAACTCAGGGTTTGGGTTATCTTTCCACGAAGAAATAGAAAAGGCTTATTTCAGCAGTCTCTAATTTACCAAATCCCTAAACAGTTAAGCTCCTGACACTGTTGTATTTCTACTGGTGCAGTGAAAGTGCAGTTTCTACTGGTGCAGTAAAGCAAACTGAGAAAGCAAGAGGAGGCATGTGGACATCCAGTTACCCAGAGAAGTCTGTCAATTCAGATATTCCTGATCTTCAGTAACAAAGGGAACAAAACCCAGGAGCAGGAGCATACTAATTCCCCCTTTCCTTTGTGTTCACTGGAGCAAAGCAGGCCCGAGATCTCACCTGAAGAAGATGTGAATCCTGTCAATGTATCTGCAGAAGAGGCGAATAGGATGGGCCACCTCTGTGGCAATGTCCTGGAAGCTGAGGAAGTCATTGGGCATCTGGGGAGGCCCAGCCATTTCACTGGCCCGGTGCAGGCCCAGCACCAGCAGGTCCATCACAAGTCCATAATACTGGACAATGAAGGAAGCAAACTGCAGCCCACGAATAATCCCGTAGGAATTTGTGTGATTCATGTCCTGAGGAGATGAAGGGGAATGTGAGAAAATACATCACAACACATCAGAACCCTTTCACCCGAGCAGCTGTTCTTCAGCAGGACCCAGCAGGGGTTTTACTCCCTCATCACTTTTCTCCAGCAAGTCTTGTGTTCCTTCTTTGCCGTGGGTCCAAAACATCCTCCCCCATGGGTCCCTTTTACCACAACCCCCCTTCCCTGACAACAACCATCACCTTGTAGTTGATCACCACGTTGTTCTTGGCTGTCATGTAGTCAGCAATGTTGTGATCAACAATGAGCCGCAGCAGCCTGTTGAGCAAGGTCAGGTCAATCTTCTCATACATCTTCTCAAACCGAGATTCCAGCATCACGTTGCATTCCCCTTCACTCGTTTCCCAAACATCCTGCAGGTTGTTAATGCCTGAGGGAACAAACGATGTTGTGTTATCTGACACGTCAGAGCACAGAAGCAGCCCCTGGGTACAGGAACTCAACGTAGGTCCTTGTGATGCCTGATTTTTCAGACTCTGGATCTTCCAGTCTATCCAGAAACGGGAAGAAAACTACGTAATCAACCATAAATGCTGTGCAAGTCGTCCTCCTCCAGTATACGTATGTATCAACCCACAAAATCCATCTCTGATTGTAATTACTGACTGCAAATTGCAAAGGTAAAAATTCAGCTCCCAAGGGGAGGACACAAGTTCTCCCAGAGGAAAAATCACTTTTGCTTGGAATCCAAGAGCCCACTGACCTTGGCACCACTTGTACACCAGCAGTGGGGGTGGTTCAGTGTCAGCAGGTTTGATCCAAGGAGGGAAGAGTCTTCGCTTATCGGCCTCATACCACAAGTACTGATCCAGATAAGCATCTGTGATCTTCTCCAGGGGCTCAACATCATAAACAGGGACCAAGTGGCTGTAGAGATCCATGAACTCAATTCCCACCTTAAAAAAAACAAAGGGGGGAAAACTGAGGCTGATAGTTGGGAGAGAACACGAAGATTTTGTGCCATTCAGCTTCTGAATGCAGCATAATGTGGCTGGGCTTTCATCAGGCTTTCACTCACCTCCTTGAAGGCTCTCTGAGTCAGCAGATGTCGTTTGATTCTGGACAGAGCTTCGTGGGGATTATCATAAGCCTGTTCAATCAAGCCCAGCTCCTCTCTCTGTGATTGATTCAGGCGTGATTTCACACTGAAAAAAAAGGGGGAACAGCTCAGCACCTGCACAGGAACAGCCTAATGGCCATTTAATTGCATTAAACTGATGAATGATAATATTCAACCTGTAATTCTTCACAATCCACATCCCCAAACTTACAAGCACGGCAGTGGTTTCGCCCAAGTGACGGGGTCAGTAAGGGCCAGTAAGAGACAGGTCCCAGTTAAGCTGGCAGTACAAACACCGGCCTTTACCAGTTCATCAGGATAAATTTTAGCCCATACTCAATCCCAGATAACAAAACAGAAGCCTTTCCCGTTGTCCCTGAAAATCAAGATCATTTCCCACTGCTTACCTGTAAGCTTCCTTTAGCCTCTCCAGGGCTAAGATCAGCAGTTTGGTGTCATGCTTGTAGGACAGCGGGGGGAAGGGAATGGGGGAGAACCTCCTGCTCTCCAGCCAGTGCACTGTGGTCGTGTACACAGCAACGGCCTCTTCTGCAGTGATGTAAGGCCCATCCTGCAGAACCACACCACCAGAATTAATCAGTGAAAGCTTCCCTATGAAAACAGCATTAATTTGGGCAGTTTCAGGGAGGACAGAAGTACCTTCAGGTAATTATGCTGCCGTTCCTGCTCAGCTTTCAGGTAGAGTCTGGTCAGCCTGCCCAGGTTCTTCTTACAGACGGTTTTGTCGACAGTGGCTCCCCGGCGGATCCGCTCGCGGTTGTAGTGAGCTGTGTTTGTCCACCAGTCAGCTTTGGCCTTCACGTACCTCAGGATCATGTTCTCAATAGGAGTTGGCAGCCCTGGCACCTGGGGAGGGACAGGAACTTGAGGGAAGCAGGAGTGGGAGCCTTCCAAGAACAGCTCCATTTGGGAGATGTTAAAACTGAACCCAAAGGCCAAGCGGGGGATTTACCTTCCAGGGAATATTGGCCTTCCAACACCGCCAGGCCTCGCTCAGGTGCTGCAGGATGGTTCTGGCTTTGTTCTGTTTGATCCCTTCTGGCATCATGTCCAGGATGTCGTGCATCACGGCCGCCCTGAGCTCCAGGTCAAAGTGAGACTCCACGCGCTGCTTCGTGACTGTCTTTGCGACACCCTTCGAGTGACGGCCTGGAAAAAGTGAAGTCTTTCAGGAATTCTGACACCGCTGGGCAGTGAGGTCCTTGTGAGGTCCTCCTTCCTCCTAATTCAGGAGTGCATGGAGGTGCAGGACGTCTGGAGGAATTACACTGCCACAAGTCTGGAGTAGACGGTTAAGTGGCTGTGGAGCAGGGAATCCCACTTCCATTTAGAATCTATTCTGGGGGCACAGAACTTGTAAGAGCTCTAAACTGGTCAACAGCTCTTGGGATTGGCATGGAGCATGGATAAAGACCACCAGCGTGAACAGAAAAGTGGTTGGCAAGCAAAGAGTATTAATCTTTACCACACACTCCTCCCCCATGCAGGATTTACAGGGTGCTGACCTTCAAACTGCCTGGCCAGCAGATTCCCCAGCCAGCGCTCCAGCAGCGGGGTGATGCCCCTCATGAAGAACAGCCACACTCTCCAGCCTGGAGCCCAGAAACCACAGCCAGGACCTTTGCCCACAGGCCCCTGGAAGAACATGGTAAGAGCAGGTCATTTACTGACGCTCCAGAATCCCTCCCTCGTTCCTCAGTTTACACAGGGTCAGTATCACGTGGAAAGGTGGAACTCACTGTGTTAAACCTGTAGTAGATGAGATGTTTCAGGTCCTTGCACATTCGAATCTGCCTCATCAGTTTGTATTTGTACCGGTACATCCCCGTGAGCTGACCCACGTGGGCAAAGATGTACTGCAGGCCATCTGCCAGCTGAGACATGGAACACAGTCAGGGATCACAATCAACACCTCAGACATCACCTCCAGCAGCCAGGTTTATTGTACAGAGTGTATCAGGCCGCACAAAGCTCCTAATGCTGGCTCAGACAATGATCAATTCTTATAAACTAATATAAAAGCAGAATTTCAAACAATGCTGAATACTTTCATTGTTTCCCCTGTTCTCGGTAACGCTGCAACACTTAGTCACTTTGTGCATCCCATAGATGCTATTTTCCATAGAAAATATTCCAATTCTCCTCTCAACTTCCTCTCACCACATTTAGAAAAACCCCCAAAAAACAACAAAAAGAGCCTACCTGAAATGCATCCACATTCCCCAGTCTGTACTGGACGTGGCTGTCCACCACCAGCTTAGTCAGCCGCAGGACCTCTCGGCACAGATGGAAAGCGTTCCCAAAACGGGATTTTTTTCTTTCCTGGATAAGACAAAATATTCAAAATTTATGTAACAATGTCATAGAAGAGTGAAACAACTCCAATTTGATGAGTCTGTACAACAACTGAGCAGCTGAGGCTCTGTGGCCTCTCCTCCCACACTGGCTGCACAACCACCTTCAGGTAAACTCTGCACTTGTGTACTACAGCACGTGGTCTGATACCTTTGTGGTGAGGGTCTTCACGGGCTTCAGGTTGAAGTTATAATCCAAGTGAAGGTAATTCAGGTTCTTTCTGTGGATCAGCAAGTTCAGCATGTTGTAGCCCTGGCGACACACCTGCAGGCCAACTTCCACCCAGTCCAGCTTGGTCGACTGGAAAAACTTGGTAGCCTTGAAGGAGCGGAACAGGTACCTGGAGGGAGCAGAGACCACAATCAGCTCAGTCCCCTACACAGAGCAGCAGCTCCCCACTGAACAGACCCCGCTCACCTCTTCTTCTGGGCCTTGGGAGGTCTGTGTTTGAGTGCATTCAGGACATAGTACTTCAGGAGCTTCTGGTAGGAGACTCTCACCTTGACTGGCTGTCCTGCCGGGCAGTGCTCACGATACCTACAGATAAATCACACTTCAGGGCTTCAAGTAACTCACATTCCTTAGAGGAAAGTCTCCAGAATCTCTTCTACCATCTCTGGAAACCAGTCACCATGATGTCTTTATTTCATTTTAACAAGGTAATAATGTCATGATCACTAGATCAGCCCTTAACCCAGGACAGAACTCACCAGTTCTTGACCAGTGGGATGTCAAGAGCTCTCCGGGTCCTGCCAGACCTCAGGTTGAAGGGTCGTGGGGCCCACAGCAAGGCAATGCCATTGGCTGTATTATCCGTGTAGAGAGGGGTATCCTTCAGGAAAGGTTCCACGAACTCCGGCAACTCAAACTCTTCATCGTCATCAGGCAGCGGTTCCTGGCTCTGAAATGCAGGAGCACCACACAAGGTTGCTCCAGCTCAGTTCTCTCAGTCAAGCAATTAAAAAATCATCTCTTTGCTCTCATGGAAGAAGTGTGGCTGTACTGAGCATGAGAAGCAAAAAGCACTCAACAAGGCAAACTGTGGCTACTAAACCCTGAGTTAGGTGTTATGGAGGTAGCCTCAGGGAGATGTCAGATCCATGAATACACTGAGGGCAACCAGATAAATAATCTGTCAGAAAACTAACACTATTAATTAGACATTGAGCTTTAGCCTACTGAAACCAAAGGAGACAACTCTGTGCAACTCCAGAAGTAGAAAAAGACTAAAATGACAACTGTGGGGTTTTTTGTCAAAGGGTTTGTGCCTTCTCCTGAAATATCTACATTCGTGTGCTGCTATCAGAAGCAAACTAAAGCCCCCTACTTCCACACACAGGGTTTATCACAGTAAACCCAGCAACTCACCTTGACAGAATGTCTGTGTGAAATGGGGTTGATGAGAGGATCAAAGTAAAAAGCTGGGAGATCAGGATCTTCTGTTTTAATGAAAACAACATTTGGAGTATGGTACCTACAACAAAAAACTTGCATTAGAGCCTCCGACAGCCTTCCCCTCCTCTCCTGGCTCTGGAGGCTGCTGCACTTACCAGGTGAGGTGGACATGGTGTGGCAGGTTGTTGTACAGGTACGGGAAAGCGATTTTGTACTCTGTCCTGATGGGCTGCCTGATGATGATTTTGTTGATGTCATTAAATTCATTCCAGTCTTCATCCCTCAAAATGAGACAAGAAATTGTTATGCAGGCATTCAGGGCAAGAGAGATGTACATTTGTGACTGAAAACATACTATCAGCCCTTTCCTTTCTCTCTCTTAAACCCAACACTTACTGAAGATTGATGTCTCTGACGAGGGGCTCAAACTTGGGACCTCCAGGAATGGCCATGTTCAGTGCCTTGGAGGTGAAGAACGCTTTGAGGTCAAACAGGTAGAAGTAGTTGTCATCCACCAGGTCAGTGAGCAGCTGGTTGGCCAGGCGGTACAGGGTGGACATCATGGGCAGGGTGAACTGCCAGCGCTGGTACGTGGAGCCGTTGACATACCTGGGAAGGACAGAGCAGGGAGCCTCCAGACACAGCCACAGCACAACCAAAGGACCAGAAATAACCAAACGCCTTTTGCCACCCGTCATTCACCGAGGACAGGTAACACACGGGTGCCTCTAGGCTGAAAGAAAGGCTGCAGCACTGTTAAAGACCACTCTGGACTCCTCCTGCCCTGAAAATGCTGGCTGCTCCATTCCTCTCCTCCTTCGTGTCCAAATTGACACAGAACATCCACGCAAATATCAGTCTCAAATTCCAGCTAGACAATCCAGGTTGTCAGCTTTACAGCACGGTCAGAAATATCAGTTTTAACAGCCCTCCTGGACAGAGGGGCCTTGCTGGATGCTGAATCATAGAATCCTAGAATGG
>VYZQ01078894.1:0-13009 GCA_013400655.1 Mystacornis crossleyi
AAACCAAAAAAAAAACCACACACCAAAGAGATTTTGTTGTACTATCGAGAGGGCTTTGTTAGCCCTTCTTTGCACCCCCCAGCTGCAACACAGGCAGTTAGGTGACACAGTCTTAGTGCCAGTTCTTTCCAGGAGCTTGTTTTACAGTTTCCAGGTACACTGACAGAAGCTAAAGATCATACATGACACAGGTGCTTGCCTAAGTTAAATCTCTCCTCCCGCACAGGGAAAACTCTCTTAACTGTTTGTGGCAACAGAACATCTTTCATATCACTTCTGGAAACACCACTATCAAATCAAAATCCGGGAAAGTTGGCAGCTTTCACAGGTAAATGTGACGTGATGTCTGCAAATACACCTTAGAGCTTAATTTCTCTATAGAGAATCACACAAAATACTGGGGAATAAACTTCATTGCCAGGCAACAAGTAACAGAGGAACTTTCTGCCAAATCCCTCCAGCACTGTTTGTGATATGGGGAGATTTAATTTTAAGAATACGCAAATGGAAGCATGAATACACTGACAGGCTCAGATTTTGTTGTGGTCGTTGTGACTGTTCCGGAGGAAAGGAATTACTTGGCACGTGTTCTCCCGCTTCTCCTTGTTTTAACTCTGACCAGAAAACGGCGAGTTCTATCAGGTCTTTATCCAGCTTGCAGGTAAAGGGTTACAGATTCTAGGAAGTATTTAATACAAACTTTAAAGGATTTTATTTCCATCTACAGTCACATGATGCCTTAATACCCAATGACACTAACTACAGTGTCTCATTAAGAGGTCATGCAAACTCCCAAGCTAAACAAGGCATTCTTACATATTTAACATTCAAATGCAGGAGCTAAGCTAAGCCATGGAAGATCGTAATCAGGAAAAGCTACACTTCCTGATCGACACAAAAGCTACAGGTAGGAAAAGTTCTTTGAAACTTGTAACATTGTGCTTTCTAGAGAAACTATTTATAAGGCATATTTTGTACTCTCTTTCTTTGTACCTTTCAAAATAGTGTAAGAACATTATCCTGAAAATATCTGATCTCACTTGTTCCACCTGTTGTAGAGTCAGGATTGTTTTTACTTTCAGAAATACAGCTGGCTCAGTGGAAATTCAAAGAAAAAAATTTTAAGCCAAATCTATCTAAAAAGCAAATATTTTTAAAGATCTGTTAGTTATTGAAATGGTTGAGTTGGAGTATGTGGGGTGAAGGAGGAGTTAATATGTCTTTGATGTCTGAAATGGAGGGATTTAGAACTCTTCTAACTTCCTTGTATCATGAACTGCACACTATTTCAGTCACACTAATCCTAGTGTATTTTAAAGGATTTGACTTCTTCACTGAACTTACATGTTTTCAAAATTCCCCTCCTAGAATTTGGTATATTTAAAAATAAAATCTTACAAAAGCTAATGAGTGGGGAGTACTGCTCCATGAAAGGAGAAAAAATTACAAAATAGGGAGTAAGAGGAAAGTCAGTTAAAAGCAGTTTATTTTAAATTGAGAATTCAAATTTCATTAAAGCATACCAGTTTTCACATGGAGTGATAAAGTTTCACTGACAATTGCTGGCAATATTGAAGGAGCTAATTTTTTTTACTTGTGCTGAAGGAGTTTTCCAGGCTGCAGCATTAGCATTTTTATCACAAAGATCTTTTCTCATCACAACTTTCTTTAAACTGTAATTGTTTTCAGACTGTGTTCTAAATACTCAGTATTTAAATGCCTTTATAGGAATTTAGTTAAAGGCTGCTTTCAATAAGGTTGCAGAATCTAAATTTACTAAAAGATCTCTAGAGCATCGTAGGATTGCCACATCCTGAGGATTCCCACTGCACAAAAGCAGCAAGCAGTGTTCATTGTTTTGCTCCTACAATGCCTGGGTGTTGATGGTCAGCAATGCAGTTTTTCCAAGTTCATTCTATAAAACACATCTCTTTTTCTTCTCTCCATGTAATGCTAGGAGATACTAAAAGAAGTGGAGAATAATAATACCTGAAGCAACTTGCTTCAGATAAGCTCTCAACTTTCTTTGAAAAAAAACAGGGTTGTCATTAGCAGTATTTAAAATAAATTTGAGTCCAAACAAGTTTACCAGTGGCACCTCAAAAACTGTCATTAACTTTCAGGGTGCCTATCTTGAAACATAGTACGTCTCATGTTGAGGAGGGCCAAGACTGGACCACAGCCTAGATCAGCCTTAGCCATGAAGTATCTTTTTATCAAACTCATTGTACCAACGTCCTGACAGAGTCACTCACAACTGTGCCAGTTGAAGCAGAGCACTAAACCACCATACTTTAAAAGAACTGCTCCAAATTAACTGTCTTCTGAGCCTATATTATTTACAAAAATCTATCTAGAAACTCTTGTAAATTAGGGGCTTATTTGCTAAGCTACATTTATATGTCAGGGGAGTGAGAGGAACACCCCAGCTCCCAAATAAACAGCCAACTACAGGCTTTCACTGAGAGGCACATTGCACCCAAAATACCAAAAGCAGCTTGCCATGGCCAGTCTCTTCTAAGAAATGTTTGTACAAGTTGCGTACATCATGGTAGACCAGCTCTTAGTAGCTCAGTAGTTAAATTTGTTGATTAATTACACAGAATGTCTTTGTAGGGTGGAAGGTACAATGCATGTTGAAGTTACTCTGTGACCGAAAAGAGAGAGTGGCCACTGAATGAGAGGGAGCCGTAACTGCTTTCCTAAAGAAAGGAATACAAATGAGGCACTTGCTGTCTAGCACTCTAGTAGTTCAGATGGTTTTTATTTCCACAGTTTTACCCTTAGTGCAGGAATTTGTACTGCTCTAATTATTACCTTTATTTTTTCCTTTATTGATGAAACAAACCAACCTGTTTTCTTGCTTTGTCAAATCAATATAGAATCATATGTAGTGTTGTTTCACAAGGAAGACACACAAATCAAATACTTCCTGCTCATAACCAAAAGAAGGGAGAGGTTCTTGGAAAATGACATAATTGGAAGCCTAAGGGAGAATTTTTCTCTAGACTTTTGGGGAAAGCCAAGCAAATAGAAAAAACAAAACACTATCAGAAGTTTAGAATAGTTTTCTCTTTACCCCAAGGCTAAGACAAGCATTGGTCAAAAGCTAATCCAGATCTTCCAGTTTGCAGATCTCAGGAAACTTGTACCACCTTTAAGGCTAATACTGAAAATCAACCCGATGATTTTTGCACAGCTCTAGGTAGGTGGGAAGATAGAGCAAATCTTCAAGTGAAGGGAATCGTGACTTCCTTCCTTGGAAAGCCTGGTTAAAAGTGGTTCACTGTGCAAGGCAAACACTTGTGAGCGTTGAGGCCCTTCTCTAGCCACACTGTTGTTTCTACTTGAGCTCAAGGAAAAAAACTTGCTTAAAGTATTTGCTCTCAGACTACTGAACGAAAACTAAGGAAAGACTATCTTCACATCTTTCAGGAAGGGATGGTCTTCTGCTGTGTTTGCACTGTATCCCATTAAACATGGCTTCAGCCTTGTCTACATCTTTCACTGATACTGTTTCACAAAGGATGGGGGCATGGCGTGGGGGGAAACACTCAACTCACTGAAATGTGATGAGATGTAGTCAGGCAATAAATATCTGTTTGGAACTTCTAATTTCTCCTTCAGACCCCGTCTTTCTGAGGATTATATATGATAACCTGTGAGCAGAGTATTCGCAGGCCTTCCACACAACAGTCTTGGTGGGGAGGGCACGGCTAACCAGAGCAGGTGGCCAAATCCCACTGCTCCTTAACCAGGACCACCTCATTTAGCACCTGATCATGGTGGAGAACCAATGTCAAAACTTCAAGCAATGATGCCTGGAAATTGTTGATTTTTGCTGAGCTACAGAAGAGTGCTGGCAAGCAGGATGTATTGCTAAGGAGAATAGGTATAAAACACAATGTAGTTTTACTTATTGAAAATTTGATATCAAAATGGACAAAGTAAATGAGTTACTGCAGAAAGTTCAAAAGGGATTGTTGGAAAGGGGGGGAAAAAGACAGCAATTTTCCTGTGATCTCTCCTCTGGGTCACTTTCATTTAGACACATGGACGAACTAAAATTTTATTAAGAACTGAATACACTGCTTAGAAACCAAACATTTAATCACTTACAGCAGGAAGAAGGGAGAAAAAAAAGGCCCAAGTTGGGTTTTTTTCTGTGTGACTTTTTTTTCTGTCTGCCATTTTTGTACAAGTTTATTTAACTGCCTCTTTTTAACTTTTATCACAGATGTTTGCTGCAAAGGCACAGATGCTTTATGGTTAGAAAAATACTTCTGGTTGAATATTCTATTATTAATTCACACAAGTTACTTCTCCATTTAGGATAACAAGGAGGAGTGAGCCTTCTCCTTGGGGCTTACTCTTTTTAATGTTACCAGCTTGACTTGGCTCAACTTTGCATCACTTCCAACTTTTTAATATAGTTGTGTTTTTCGATTAAAGAGTAGTTAGTTGTATGATTTTATGTAAATAGGGTCCAATGCCTTGCTATTGCAGGCAATCTGCATTTCTGAAAGAGCTGAGTACCACGAACAAGTGTACCCCATGTCAAGAATAACACACACTCAGTGACTGAAAGCCCTTTCAGTATGAAGTCCACCCTAGGAACTCTTCTCACTGCTTCCCATGGGAACAGTATCAAATCTTCACACTGCCAGCAGAGGATAGGAGAAAAGAAATAACCTGATGCAAGCGGTGCCGGTGCTAGCCAGCACAGTGCTGCCAGCAGAAACAGCATGGCAGCAGCACAGGTTTGCCTGTGCTGGAGAGAAACTCTCCAGACCATAACAAAACAGGCTATTTCACATCAGCCCAACCTGCCATGCTCACAGCAGGTGCATCTGGATGTTAAGGCACTTTTCCAGGCAGGTTAGCATTGATGTCCTCTTATGATACACTCCGATGTAGAGTATCTGACAGCAGCTTTCAGGCAGGAGAGGCAGCGAGTGACCCAAATGAGCCATGTGGAGCCCCAATCCACAGTCCTGAAGACCCACCAGACTGCAGGTCTGTTCCTCCATTAACTACCTACCCCCCCACTGAATTTATTGCAATGACTCTATGTGTTGACTGGACTGTATTTCTTACACTCACTTCCCCCTTCAACCCACAGCTGCTTTGAAATCCTGTTTTATCAGCAGTAGATTTGGGAGTGCCCAGTTTTAACTACCTGAGCACCTTTATTAAGCACCTGAGCTTTGTGCAACAGCCTAGGATGCAGAAAGCACCACCTATACCCTGGCACAGCCACCCAGCAATTTCCTCCTCTCCCTTCTGGGCTGTGTGCTCCTTCCCACAGCCAAGCTGGTGCAGAAATCCCCTGACCAGGCCCCAGGCCCACTGTGCCGGGGCACCTCCCAGTCCTGGGACTGCAGCCCGCAGCCAATCCAGGCTCCCTTGCCAGCTGCTCCACTTGCCCAGCCAGTGAATCCATGCTGTCCCACATGCAGTACAGGATGTTTACTACTGCCAAAAAAAGTGTCATCCACTCTTCCCCTCTTATGGCAAGTAAGCTTGATAGCAATCGCATTAACATGAGTTTAACACCACACATTTTCATAGAGCTATACTTCTTATCTACTCACAGTGAAAGAAGCCTAAGTCTCAGGCTAATTCATGCTTTTGAAGTAAACTGGCAGTCTTGTTCACTTACAGCTCAATGGAAAACATGCAGTTACTGTCAGCTGTAAGGAACTTGAATCAAGCTTTGTTAAGGCCTCCTCTGTCTCTATTTTTGGTTTGGGTGTGGCATGGAAAAAACAATATTTACCATCTCAGTAACTGTGTGCTTTGTGTATTTGTTTTTATATTCCCTTTCCCCATGTGTTTCACAGATGTTGCATGGCTTGGTATCAGCCCCAAATTTTGTTGTCAGACAACGTGCATGTCTCTACTGAACATTAGTAATGAATAGGCTATGCCTGCACAGAAAAGAAAATACAAGTTCAGCTGCCAGTCACGATTTGAGGGACAAAGGTGGATAAAGGGATAAACACCAAGAATATCGTAAGATTTCATTTTCAGTGTAAATGACACAAAAACTACAGCCATCAGCACTGAATGGAAGGCTAACAGGGGCCCGAGGAGCTACCCCATGTACCATGTCAAATTTTTGTTTTTAATATCTCTTTTTAAATTAAAATCACTTGGGAGTATTTTCCATTGCTTTGGATGAATGCACACAGATTGCTAGAAGGCTAGTTCATACTTACCAATATACATTAAAAACTAATGCTCAGTGCAATTATCCCATTAACTACCTTCTATAAAAACATTTCCATTCACTTTATGTTTATATAGAGTAAAAACACAGGGATTTGCTAGGGTAGAGATGATCAAAAAACCTCAAAGACAGTTTAAGAAAACAGAGGAAGCCAAGGGCAAAAAACTAGATGCTAGGGAAAGGTCAGCTTGCTGCTTTCACAGCCAATACCAGCACCCGGTATCCTATGAACTACAGCCTTTCTTTCATTTCCCTGCCATCCTTCCACAGTAAAGCTTTACAGTGGCACCACTGAAATCAGTGTGGCTGGACTTTCCTCGCGGAGAGTGAGAGAGAACCTATTTATCCCAGAGCACATAGCTACCCAGATTTGCCATATGGGGGAAAGCCAGGTTTGAGAAGCAAGGAAGTAAATCAACCCCCATCTCTGGGTAGGAGGCAGAATTTGAATCCAAGTCTCCCAAATGCCCTAAGAGCCAAATCTGCCTCTAGAGAATAACACTCTTTAAAAATCCAACCCAGTGACTTTCTTGTCACAAGGCAGTATGTCAGATTGACCAATAAATAAAGTTCCAACACAAGCAGCAGGTATTTGTTTTATGATAGTGTGACCTGAGACACACCATTTATAGTCACTGGAACAAGGAGTTCTGCTGGAAATGTCAGCCTGTTGTTAGCCTACAGCATTACAGCATCATGAGCAACTCCACAGGCAAAACGCAGTCCAGCAAATTACACCTGATAGTGTGAAGATAGCAATCTTCATTGGTAATTTTGGTGAATATAGCCCATTCTTTTGCACACAATTAAAAGAAGAAAAATATTACTAATCTATCTTGATGCCAGAAAAAATAAGTCTTTGAAGGCAATGAATCCTTTCCTATAGTTTTCAAGTACTGTTTTACTGAGACTAAAAAATGTTGCAAATGCAATCAAGATCAGCAATTCAATAATATTACAGATATGCAGCTGTATTACACTGCTATCTCACCATTATCATATTTTAGCAACATTTGGACCTTTTTGACACAGTGGTTAATACTTTGGATCTGCCTTTTTCTGAGAAATAATGATTGTGATTATAACATTCAAGCTCTTTGCTCTTGTTCATAAAACTGTTGTGTCTAATCATTCCCTTAGCCACCCATCATCACTCAAAGTCTGTGAAGGAAATTGGTTTAAAATAACCAAATGGAAAAGTTCACCTGCGCTCTAAAGAGCTCTAGATTAAATTATCTTTATGCTTTACACTTTAATCTAAGTGCTGTATTTAAAAGCAAAGAAAACCCCTTTGAATCAAAAAGAATTCATGTAAGAGAAAAAGTCATATCACATAGAAGTATTAAAGTATTTTACTGAAGTATTGTATTGGAGTAATTGCTTGAAAATTTTTGAGCGCGCCTTCTAATTGTTTTCAGTATTTTTCTGTTTTAAAAGGTTTCTTATCCATTTTCAGTCTTCTGTAACTATGCTTTTCTGCTCTCTGCTGACCAATCTTTATGTGAAATGCTCAGGAACAATGAGGTTAAAAAAAGCATCCTGGTATGTTTCCCACACTTGTTACATAAAAGCAGCATTGTGTAGGAAAAGCATCTTGAGCAGTGAAACTGGGGGAAAAGACACCCCCCACTCCACCATCACACCCCAAAAAAAGGGTGAAGGAAAAATAAGTGCATCAGGTGTATTAATAACTTTCAGGCTATGTCTGATCTGAGAAAAGACAGGTAAAATCTGATAAGGAAGCTGACTTATATGGCTTATACTGTTTTAGAAGGATTCCTAATTTTAGTGCACATATTTGATCCTTCTCAAACATCCCCACAGCTGCCTAGGTCTAAGGAGTTCTAGATTACAGGCTGCAAGATCGTCTCAGAAATAACTGCCTGAGCCAGGCACACCCCAGCCTTACCATTCACACAAATACCTGATAATAAACAATTGGTGCCCCTAACATGCCAGGCATTTATGCGAACTCTGGACCACCAATACTTGACATAACTAGTAATATTACTATTTTGCTCACAGAATAAACCAAATTGGCTCCCACAACATGTAAAATTCTTCTGATGAGGAAAGCATCTTCTCCAGGTGTCACAGTGCAAGCCATATTACTTATCTGGATTTCATGTTATGATCCGGTTAAACAGCAACAAGGATAAGGAATAATGATAAAAGAGATAGAATTTTTATCACCGTTTCCATACAGAACAACTGGGTGAGGTTTGTTTGTTTTTTAAAATGAGCAAAATCAATTTTTTCTTTCAAACTGACTCTTCTGCACCAAGTATATTGTTCTCCAGGTTTTACTTTTAACTTCTTAAAATCCATTCTTCTATGTATGCCACAGCCAAAACATGGCATACATAGAAGAATGTGCCCTGTGTATAGCTGTCTGATTCTCAGACCTGTTAGGAGCTATGAATTTGGGCAGGTAGCCAAGCTGTTAATTCATCATCTTCTGTTTCTGTCTTGTCAGGAAAATATAGGTTTTGTCTGAACAATGAACTTATAGCATGTGCTTTTTGGGTCACACCTACTCCTTTGTGTAGGACTCACTTTGGGCTAGCAGTAACAAACCAAGGCTGTAACTCTTGCAAACTCAAGCTATTTATAAACAGGTTTCAGTATCTTTTCCTTCTGTTTGCATTACAATTTGAAATTCCAGTTATAACCTTGAAATCTTCCCAAAAGAGTTTTCAGTCTTCCAGCCACAGCAAAAAAAACCACATTTTTTCCTCCATCCACTTAAATTTTCTTTGAAATAGTGAAACCAACGTTGTCTCATTTCCCTGTGGGCTCTGTTTGCTCTTCAAGGAGCGTAAGCTTTATGTTTTCCCCTCAAATATGTTGATTCTTTAGCCTGTTAAGCTGCCACACATGTTAAAATTGCCTTTGTCAAACAATTATGATGTTTGTAAACCACTGATTCTTCTCATTTTCTGAAATTATTTCCCATTCTCTATATCATCCTAGCTTGATGTGAAAAAAGCAAATATGCAAAAAAATTGTTTCATAAGGCCAGAATTTGAGATGAGCCCCTGGAGCATGGCTTATTGCAAACCTGTGCTTTGCACTGCTGTAACAGCTGCATTAAATGAGTATTTGCTAGCATAAACTAAGCATCACTGAATTTCTCTAAAGTACGTTTAGGCCAAATAATCCAGCAGTGGTATGCTCTGTGCTACAGGGCTGGTATTGTTCAGTATCATGCCGTGAAAGAGCCTAGACTTGTATGTTCTGCTCTTGACATGAAATAGTTAATCATAGACTGAGATTTCTTTGTTCAGTACAACTGATTTTTTTCTGGCCTGTACAATTCTAGTTTATCTCACATTCCTACAGCCTGCAATGTTGCTCTGTCCACAGAACTCACTGTGCAGTGCAGTGCTAACACAGTTGAACAGCTTACCTAGATACTGTCACAAATTCTCTAACCCAAGGACTGGGTCCATCAAGAGCCTCCTCTTTTCTAGATTTGACCTTCTGTTTCCCAACCTGTACAAGTCTATTATTACCCTGCAGGATTTGTACTTTATTCAGGTTATTTTGGTTTTCCTCATCTCCATGGCATTCCCAGCATAATATTCAAAGATATCATAAAAAAGCCTTTTGTGCTCCATACAGAGTTTCCTGACTTAGGCTCTGAAAAAGAAAATTTCTTGCAAAAGAGACTACATGATGAAATACACTACTGCCCAGGAAAAGTCATGCTCCTTCTCCCAAACAAAATGGAAAGGTTAACTCCATCAAGGCCCGCAGATACTGGAGTCTTCATCCCCAAAACTTCCTCTTCACACAGCTTTTGCAGCTCCTTTGACAGAAGGAAAATTAAGTTTAAATTGGCAAAGACACCATGCATTTATGCCAGTAAAATCCCACACAATTTGAAATTAATCAATCGCACAGAAACCCCCTCCCACCTACCACATGGAACCCAGTCTCCAAAAATCTGCAGCCTCTCGCTAGGGTGATATTTGAAATAAGCATGTTTGCAGAACTAGCTTTACCCTCTTACCATGCCACCTTCCCACACAGAGAGATCTTTTGGTACTTTCCTCCTATGGCAAAAATAACACACCTATGTGGAAAATAAAGGCTAGAAATGCCTGATTTGAGAAAAACTTCTCTTTATGGAGCCAATTCACTTTTCTCTCACTGAGAAACACTCTATTTCTTGTCCAGCAAAACACAACACAAATATGATTTAGCCTTCATGTCAATAAACGTTTTTGAAAGGACTCATAAGAAAGGCTTGCCGGAAACAGCCTGAGCTCTACCCTACTACTTTTTCCAGGCACTTCTTTTGCTTTCCAGGAGGCCTGAAGATCTCCTTATGGAAGCAAGATTGCAACTGATTACCACAAAGCTTTCCATGAGTGGCCTTTTTGAAGCACCCAGGTGGGACACCTGGAAGACTCTGAGGTGTTTGTTACTCACAGCGTACAATTATCCAGCTCCCATTACACTTCAGAGTTTTGCCCCCTCCCTTCTTGGGGGATTTCCCCATGTAAGGAGGCTATAGGTGCCTTGTCTCTGAGCTACCATCAGGGGTTTGCAGCATTTCCTTGTTTGTGTTACGGCAACATCTACAGGCACCATAAATGATAATGGCCTCACTGCTTTGGCTGTCCCAGGAACACCTAATAACACATAACATATTCAAACATTTATAGATTACCTGGACTGGATCCAGACTTCTGGCACATCCTTATTTTTGGGAGAATAAGGAGGCACAAACCAATCTCATCTTGCTTATTATTAAAGAATACATTATCCCTGAGAAATAAATGCTCTGGGTTTTAATCCCTTTGGGTTTAATAATTGCAAGTACTGAAATCCCAAGTGATGTGCATCATCAGGAGTTTATCACACAACCTGTGGTGATCACTGCCTCATGTAGCTTTGGCAGCAGTGGGTTCCAGTGTCTGCACTGGGCATGAGATGGCGCAGAGCTCACCCAGAGCAGCAGGAACTCTCCAAAGTCAAGGAAATATCAGGTCTGTGAACTTTAAGTTGCTTTGCATAATGTGGCTGCCTAATGAGCTGCCCAGCTCAGACAGAAGGGATCTACCAGTAGCATGCTGCTGTCAAGCCCAGTAACAGGACTTAAGACAAAAAAACAGATTTTGTTAGGCAAAGTCTTACGTGTAAAAACACTATTGCACACAGGTAGGTAGGAAATTGTGAATTGTTCTGCCATGGAGTGGCTCTCAGCTGCAGCTGGAGCTGGACCGGAGCTGTGTCCCATGGACCACTCCTGCAGTGCACCCACTACTAGAACAACAGAGAGCACAGGCAGGCAGAGCTAGCAGGAAGGCACAGCCAGAGTGCTGGGAGTTAGTCAGGCCTGTTAATCACAAAGCTGAACTCCCCAATCATTGCTCCACCCAAAACACACGGGTAATTTCCCTCATATTGATGTTTGCCACCTGTTTCCTTCTTCGTAGGCTTTGCCTGTGGGGACATCATTTCCCAAGTTTCCATGCTTCTTTCACATTTGAAAAACTTTGTACTATCTGAAAAAGTAAGAAATTAAAAAAAAAAAAAAATCTTTCAATATAGCTTGAACTAGCCAAGCTTTGTTCCTTTTGTACAGCATCACATGCAGTGTATTGTTACCTTTCCAGAGGCAATAGTGAAGAGTTTTCACTCTCCTCTCTCAATTCAGGCTTTAGGAGTGCTGGTGTTCTAACACTATGTCTCGAGTACAGGCATTACATATTAAGCCACAGTCTTGTTTTGCCAACTGCCATGTTGGTTTTTGGCTATTAAACACCACCTGAATAAGGAACTAATAAACACAACCTTTGTTACAGGAAGAAAGGAGGAAATTAGCAGACGGCTGTCTCTCTGTCTCACCTCTGGGGAAAACAACTCCTCCCTATTGTCAAGGGCCACTTCAGTGCTGCACTCAGAGCCAAGGGGACACCTTAGAGACACCCTCAGCTCCAGCTGTCTTAGGGCAATGCAATGGTTTCTCCAGGTGTCAAGGCCTGTGATCACAGGCTCTCACCTTATGAACTCGGGTTAAACTCTAGCCACAGCAGACTGGTGGTTTTTCAGCCATTTTGTTCACTGTGAATCTTCAAATTCATTTTTTCCTGTTGAATACGTACAGCACAACGAATAGGTGAGAAAAGGACTGACTCTTGGCAGCATCACAGAAATTTAACTGTGACAGGAAACTACACAGCGAGTCACTGGTAAGTCACTTTTGTAAGAACGTTTTGCTACAGAGAAAATAAAAAAATACGGCTTGATACAATTAAAGGATTTCAGGAGGTAATATGCCAGATAGCACAGTGTGAAAAGGCCTTCTTTCCTGTAAAGACAAAAATATCTTATTCCTTCAGACCCCTTCCTTACCTCATCACAATGAGATGTGTAGACTGAAACTTGAGCAGATAGCAGAAGGATTAGGAGAGCACTGACTAAGTTTTTATGCAGATTTGCCAGTCCATCCCAGCTGAAATTAATTCTGGTGTCTTTTTGACATGAACAAGGCAGGATTTGATAGAATCTAGCAGCTGTCTGAGTCTCCATTAGTAACTCAACCACTTTGTTGTCACTTCACCATCTCATCTTTCCAGAACTGTAATCCAAACTGGGACAGCAGCCCAGTTGGATAACAAACTGGGAAGGAGCACAAAAACTAAGCCCTGATATTTCTTCCAGGGGCCCAAGAACTTCAAGGCTCTCTCAAACAGGTTAAGACCATCACAGGATCACGCTGTAAAGTTAAAGGGGAAACAGTCTTTTCACAAAGAACTTTAAAAA
>VYZQ01078918.1:0-10104 GCA_013400655.1 Mystacornis crossleyi
TCGGGATGGGGGGTTCATTCAAGTCTCTCACTGAGGAATCTTTGCTAGATATGCTGATTTGCAAGGTCTATAAATTGTATATGTGATTTATCACATGGGTGCATTGCGGCGCATTCCACCTGGACGAAGTTGTGCACCTTAAGGATCCTTAAATAAATACCAAGACAAAAAACCCTTTCCTCTTAACCGTGTTTGGCTCTTAATTTTAAGACCAGGGAAAGGCAACATCTGGGAAGCAAGGTCCCTCTGGCTTGTGCTGCTCATAACCCAAAATAGGACCTGCTCTGAAATTCGCATCCCAGCCCACCACCAATTCCCACTGCTGACCCCGTGATGGGGTTGGGGTCCATGGTGGTCTGTGCTGTCCATGAGTGCTCACTGCAGCACAGGCTGGACACTCTCTAGTCCATACAGAGCCCTGCTGATGGGTTTTGCATGGATGAGCGCAACAGGTACCGACTGGAACCCTTCATGCAACCCTGGCTGTGCTAAGCTTGCTTGGGAGACCACCTATGGCCTCTGGCTGATCTTTGGCACTCCAAAGACTGAGTGTCAGTGCCCTCTGTGGCCCACTCCAGCCAGGAGCTGCTACAGAGGGAGATGCTGTAGAGCTGTGGTGCACTCACACCATGACTACGTGCTGACAGGGGCTTCAACATCTCCCTTCTAAAGCTGGCTGCAGTGTCCTACACACCGCAGGACAGCTGGAAGAAGCCCAAATGCTACAGGATGGAACATTCTGGAGTATTTCAGCCCAAATTCGGGATGGGAAAGCTTTAGGACATTTCTACAAACGTTAGCAATGATGAAAGGGGCTGGGATGAGGCTGTTTGGTACCTGGAGGTCGCTGTGCTGCAGTCCTGACCCTGTCACACCTTCACTACCCCCAGCCAGGGCTTTTGCCTGCTGCAGGAATGTTCCTCTAGCCACCACAGGAACAGCTCCTGCTGAGGATCCTCTCACCCAGCCCTTGCTTTAGTTTGAGACCAGAGCACAAAGGAATGGCACAGCTCATCATACCCCTGTATTCAGGTGCAGGAGCAGACCTGAAAACCTGAGCTGATGCTTATTCAAAAGACTTTTCCAAGACTTGCCCATCTACTCGACTGTATGTGAAGCTGTGAGCAGAAAGTGTTCTTAGTTTCCAGGGTTTAAAAAAAAAAAACAAAAAACGGTTCACATTGCTTCCTCCCTGGAGGTTTTCTTTCAAGTTTCAGCTTCAAACAAGCCCAGCTTTCAAAGTTCCAGCACACACATTGCTCTACACGCAGACCATGCAGGTTAAGGATTTCCCTGCAGCTTCCCACGGTGCACAGCCCCTGCTGCTCCCTGCCTAACCTACTGCACAGCTTAATTGTGACAGAAAGAAACCCCCATCACTTGCAGGACCCCAGCTGATGGGTGTGTACATGGGTTTGGGGACGTTTTCCTCGTTTCCCTCAAGATGTTCTGTAAGATACCAGCAACGCCGTTGTTCTTTCCTGAAGCGATTGCATCTTTCTGGTAGGAGCATATTGCAGCTTTTCTGAAACTCACAGCAAGCAGCAACAAAAAGTGCTTCCACCATGCCTCATCCTACTGCAGGTTTACTTTCGTGCCAACACTGGTGCTGATTTAATTCCATAACTCTAACGTTTAAAGGCAGGTTTAATCTGACGTACTGTGGCCTCTCTGTTGCAAGTCATCTTTCCTTTTTCCAAGCAATTTAGTTCCTGATACAGCAAGGCACTTAAGTCCATGCTTAAGCGTCGTCTAATTCAATGCATGGGCTTTAGTTCTTGCCGAGTCAGAGTTACATCACTGTAAAATCCTCTCCTGCTGTGAGGACGGGGCTCTGTGTGACGTGGTGTCCCCTCCGTGGGGCACAGGATGTCTCTGGGTCATGGTCCTGCTGACCTGGAGCTGCCCTGCTGAGCACTCTGGTTTTGTGGGGAATTAGGGGGAATGATGTCTCCCAGCTGCAGCCACTGTGGAATGAGTTTATCAAACCAAAGTGGGTCTGGAGGCCACGCTCCCAGCCCTTGCTTGGTGTTTTTTACAATGAACATTATTCACGTGGAAATAGCCGTCGTTTGGCACTCATTCCCTAACCCATGCTAAGATCTCCTGTTGTTTCTGTGGTGATCCCTGAGTGTTGCCCCTCTCTGTGGAGCAAGATCAGAGTCACTGTCCCCAGCCCCACAGGCCCCACCACTCGCCTACCACGGCTCCAGGAACACCACTGGCATTCCTGTGCAAACTGCCTGCTCTCCAAAGGGAAGGAGCAGCCATCTCCTGCACAATAGTGCACAAACAAGGACATGATTAAACCATACTGGATGCTGAGAGGCAAACTACTGCACTATGATGTTCAAAAAGCCAGAATAATGTGATGGTTATAAAGACAGACAGCTCAGGCAAAGCTTGCCTAGAGCACAGAATGATTGTCAGGATGGGCAAAAATGTAGAAAATCATGTGAGTGTGTAAGCTGCCAAAGCCAATTAATCCAAAGAACATTTTGCAACCATTAGGCTTCTATTACTGTGCATGCATTGTAATTACTCTGGGTCTGCATGGATATGATTGCAGATCTTTAATGATACCAAGGTTCTACTTGAACTTTAATTATTTTCATTTAATTTGTTTGTGTTTAATTGTTGCAGCACCTAAAGTTGGAAAAAGTGACTTTTTTTTAAATTTGTCATTTCCAGTGCTGCTGTACCCGGATCGTCCTAGCAACCAAGAAGAGGAGTCTGGAAGGGCTGCTCACAAGGAAGAGATGCTGTGGTGTTTCCCTGTCTCGTGCTACTTTACAGGCAACTCATGCTGTTAATATCAGAGCCTGGAAAACGGTAGGAACACGGTGATCAAGGAAACTTCTGCTGATAAAAATGTACAGAGAGCACTTTGCTGGGCAGCTTTGACTGAATCGTCGTCCTCTATCTCAGGGTTGAAGCAGCCAGAGAAATAAAGGTGAACCCAAACCTTACAGTCAGGACTGGATCCACATTTTGTGGTTGACTTCAATCAATGTCGCAACATCCTGAACTAGAATTATGAGAAATATCATACTGGATAAAACTGAGATTTCAGCTTGGTTGTTTGGGCTTTTCCGCTGCCCTAAGACAAACAACACGACTTTATGTCACATTTAGCTCTTGACTGGTAATGCCTTCTCCCTGTTAAAGAACACAAAATCTATTTTATCAAAGCAAGAACATGAGAATATGATATTTCTCATCTTGCTGTATGGCTGACCTGAGGAAGGTGCAACAACTGTTCGTCACTTTTAGGGAAAACAAGTGAGTTATGAGTTATTAAATGAATTAATTCAATCCAGTGAATATTCTTTCATATCTTCTACCCATGTGGTTAAAACGACTCTGAAATTCTGCTAGTAAGAAAAGGATGAGACAGGGAAAAGTAGCTAAATATTGGTCTAGGAAAAAGTTAAAGACACAAATCCCACTCGTTGGCCACGAGTTGAAACATCTTAAACTTCTGAAATTGAGTCTCAAGTCTGTAAGTTGCCCATCAGATCTCAGTGTCTATGGAGGCGAAATCTCTGTACAATAGTCACTTTCCTGGACAAGAAAAGCTGATCCTGACATTTCTTTGAGGAGGGTTGTACTGGACCAAAATGAGATAGAATGATAAAATGATGATAGAATGGTTTGGGCTGGAAGGGGTCTTAAACATAATTTCCTTCCAACCCCCACCACTACAGGCAGGGACACATTGCACTAGGTGTACAAAAGAAATATCTTAATTTTGTGTTTTAAAAAATAAAATAAAATCTAAAGGAATAAATTCAAGATACAGCAGAATTGCTAGTAGAAGCAGTCATCTCGGGGCATTTGCCTAGCCTGGCCTTTTTAAAGTCTCAAAGCCATTAAAGAGATGGATTTCTTTAGACAAGCCATTAACAGCTAATCTTTTTTCCTTTTGCGGGGGGAGGATGAACTGTAAGTTACACTTTATTTTGTTTCTTCGCCCAGATGTAATTTTAAGTGTCTGAGTTCTGTGGCTGCACGGGATTCTGGACAACTGGGACAGAGGAGCCCCGTACAAAGGAGTCTGCCTGTCCTCTCCGCTGGCATTTACCAGCCCCAGTGGTTTTATGAGAGCAGCAGAAAGAGGAGAGGCAAGGGGCCGAAGGAAAGACCATGAGGAAGACACCTGGCCCCAGCAGTGAGCACTGCAAACGGGCAGGGACACCTCTCCCAGCAAGGTGATAGACAGGCACAGGAATCCCCTTCTTGCAGGTCAGAGCACATTGCTGTATTTGTTTTGCCTCAGAGTCCAACGAGAGGGCCTCTGATCTATCTGCTTCATCTGCACAGAGGCAGCTGAAGGTTTTCAGCCTGATACTCAAGTATAAGCAGCTCCTGAGCCAGCATGAGTCGGGGCAGCACCTGGGGTTTTTTTTTAATATGTCTGCTTTACTTAGGAATGGCAGAGAGATTTGTGACTGACAGAACTTACAGCACCGTCTCCCACCTCCCTCACAGACCAGCCTTGAACTAAAATCTTGTAAAACAAAGTAAAGCCTGAGCTTCTCCCTCCCTCCAGCCCTGACAGTGTGGGCTTTGCTTCCATTTCCTTTTCCCAGTTCTCTATAAAACCTGCAAAAACATGACAGGCAGTCCTGTAACCACAAACCCTCTGCCTGCACAGCCCATGCCCACCATGTTATGAGTTTTACAGCCCAACCCATTCCCCAGCCATACAACTCGCACTGAAACTCAATCCCTGAGCAATACATCCTTGTGACTAATGGAAACAATCACTTTAGACGAAGGCTCACAGGTATTTAAACAAGTTAAAAGTGTTTCAGAAGCCTGATTAAAACAAGTGGGCCAAAATCCAAATACGATTTTCTCCCTGGCCAGCCTTAGCAGTGGTTATAAATCAGGAGTAGTTGTAATGTTATTAATTGCTATTACAACTCCTGTAGCAGCATTATGGAGACAGAGCACAAAGATCTCGTTACAAGTCGAATGGACAGCTCTGAAGTGATCAGAAAGCCGGTGAGTGCTCCTGGGAGCACCCTTTTAAGCAAATAGTTATTTAAGCAATTCATAAGAAGAGGGAATTGAGTTGTGCTGGGAAGGAGAGAGTGTCTGCCAGCCCCTCGCCACGGAGAGAGCTTTCCTGGTTTGTCTACATCAAAGGCTCGTAGCTGCACCTCCTACTCATTTGATCTTAATTCAGCTCAAAAAAGCTGCACTTCATGCGTTTCTAGGTATGACTTAGACATGAAGCATGATGTGGTGGGCCTTTGATGAATAAGGGAACATGGACTGGGAGTCATCTGTGCCAGGAAGATTTGATCTGATTTTGGGAAAGAGGTGAACACGTAGCCATACACGCACATACACGCAGCTATAAATAAAGCAGGAGCTGTTTGCAGGGGAAACAGGAGCCCAAAGCCACTCCCTTGATTCAATTCATTGTCCCAGCTTATCTCTGTAATTTTATCAGCCTAAAAATATCCACACAGCCAGCGTTCTCTATGCAAATCATCATAATTTGAAGCAAAACATGAGGCAGCAGTAGGAGCCATGGCAAGAGCTCGAGGTAAGGCCAGACTCACCTCTTGCTCCTGAGCAGAGGCTGGTGGTGGCACCACAGGGAGCAGCCCAGGCTTCCCAAACCTCCTGGTCTGTCCCCCACCTGCTTTCCACCGTCCCTCAGCAGCCTCAACTCACCAAGGAGAGCCTGCAGAAACCTGCCAATAGGTCCTGTGAGACTCATCAAATACTTCCACTGTCTTTGGAGACTTCTCAGTCACCAACGTGTGCTAGAGTGAAATAAGTGCTTTTTCCAGTGGTGTCTAAAAGGCAAATGAGCTGGCAGCAGGCAGGCAGTGTGGTGGGGGGCAGGACACTGAGGACAACCCCAATTTTGGGATGCAGTTCTACCCCAGCCTTCCTTTGGGCCTTGGGACCTGTAACTGCCCTGTCCCCACCCTGATTGCAGGGAAGCACCCTGAATTCTGCCCCCTAATTTTCTTCTGAGATGGGTAATTAATATTTCAGTATGAACAGTTAATTACTTGAGGATGTTTTTCAGCTCCTTCACCAACCGTGTGTCTGGGGTCAGTGTTTGCTCATGGGTCTCTGATGTGTAGCTCTCAAAACAGTGATAACAAATGGTTATGAAGTCTTGGTGACTCCCATTCCAAGGAAGAAACCACCAAAGGAGGGCCACCAGTGGCTGGTAAAAAGCAGCAAAATTTTCTCCTGTGTCTTTTGAAGCCAAGGCAGGGAGTGCCCAAACCAGAGAACACAGAAATCAAGGTGAGAGAGGAGGTTTGGAAGGCATCAAACCCTAAAGGATGTAGACACAGGAGATTTCCAGGGGCTCAGATATCTGAGCAGAGAAAAAAGCTGTGCTTTTATAGCAGACACACAATGTTTAACAGATGGGTCAGCTCAAGAGGTCCGTGTACACAAGGGGAGGGAGGATTATTATTCAGAAGAGAAAATTCACCAGGGACAGGAGATCCAACCACTGAGGAGGCCCAGCGGCCTCTGGTTGGCACCATTTGTTTGGTGTTTGTTCAAAAGACATCGCAGCAATGCTTACAAAGCTTCATAAGCCTGCATGAAGCAAAGCTCAGCGTGGACTCAAAAACACCCTTCTCAAAGGGTGGTGATCACCCAGTGGTGGTTGAAGATTAGTTTAAATGACAAGAGTTTAAGCAAACCGAGACAGGTATTTTTCAGTTCGGTGCCATGTGTTGAAGCGGGGCACTGTGGCTGTGCTGTGTGGAGGTCACCGGCTGGGGCGATGGGCCGTGGGAGTGGGAGCATGGGTCAGGTTACACGGGGCTGCCAGGCTACCTGATGCTACTGTGCCTAAATCCTGTTCCTCGCTGGTAATTTCAAATGTTACCCCACCCTGGTAATGCTGTACTTAGGAGGGGGTTGAGATGATTCGAGGGAGCTCTTGGAACAGTCTGTGCTAGGCCCAGCCATGAGGCTGTGAGAAAATAAAGAACATCTCTGAATATCTACAAAGAATATCGTCCTCTGATTCTTTCTACGGGCAAAGCTGTCTCCCAGGGAAGGTTGCAGGCTTCCCCACTGCAACAGTGCTGCTCTCAGCACACTGATCCCCGTCTGGTACACCCTAGCATGGGGTGGGCTCCTCCCCAAATATTGCTGCTGACAGAATGGTAAGAGCCGGTTACCTATCCCAGAAATCTGTTTGGATTTTTGCAATAAACATGTTCTGAATGACGTCAGTGAGTTAAAAAGGCATCATTATCACATTGAATGCCTGACCCAAACCCTGCTGACATCCACACAAGTCTTTTAGTGACTTCAATAGGCAGTAGGTCAAGCCTGAAGAGAGCACCACACACTGAGCCATCTAGAATCAAGACAAACTCAATCAACTTCGTGAAATAACAAGATTTACCTCACAGCAGCCTCCATAACCCCTGCTAATGTCAGGGTTCGGGCTTTGAGGAACCAAATATTAAAGGCTTCTCCAACATGAAAGTCAGCAAGTACTAATTTTGGTAAACCTCCACCGGGACACAGGGATTAGCTGGGGGGGAACAGCTGGGTCGCTGTTGCTCCTGAAATTTGAGTCATTCCTTTCCTTCTTTCAGCCTTTAATAAGCTTCACTGGAGGCAGCTTTTAAAATAAACTCCAAAGCTTTAGCGTAAGCCCTTCACCCCTCTCTGTCCTGGGCAGCACTTACTCCCTGCCCTGGTGTCCGTGCATGTCCACCTCTGAAACCAAAGGCCACGGGGCTGTGTCAAACCCATTCTGCAGGATCAGCTCCTACCACACAGTGTTACTCACTGGGCTGTTGAAGATACGGTGCCAGGCCCCGTAATACAAATAGCTTCCGAAAGAAAAATTAATGTATAGTGTCAACAGCCCAGAGCTCCAGATAGGCCAGAGGAAAACAAACTGTGAGGCATTTTGTGAAGGTGACGAAATGAAAAGGCTGTTTGCCTGCATTTCACCTTGCATGGATGGGAAAGTGGCACATGGGCACACTGACACTCATCACCTTTACGAGGTGTCCCAGGGCTAAATCCTCACTCACCGTGATGAAATGCAGGGGCAAGCCTGCAACTTTTATGCTTCAATAATAGAAGAAGCTATTTATACAGAGATGTGAAATATTTAGACTCAAAGTGTTTCATTTCATTTAATTTCATACCACTTAACACTTGTGGAACTTCTATAAATGAAATCACTAGAGATTCAGATCCCTACTGTGTCCAAATGTATTTGGAAAAAAATGTGTCCATTTTCAGTGCAACAAATGCTCAATTGCAGATTTTCAGCACAATAAAATCCCCAGACTAGCGATTTAATTATTCAGCTGAGTGGTGGAAGAACATGAAGTTAAAGAAATCTGAAGTCATGTGATGAAAACTCTGGAGCAAGTTATAACAAATGTTTGCTTTAAGACACTAACTGAGCTACACAGAAACTTGCATTTATGAGATAATGATCATTTAATAATTGTGCAAGAAAGTACCATCTTTATTCTCGTAATCTCTCCTCATATGGTCAGAACTATTTTCTTCCTTAGAGCTACATCAAATAGGAGTATTCTTCATACCAGAATTTTTGACCAAGATCTTAATCCTGAAACAGGAGGCATATGGCCAGACACATTCATTTCCATGGGTACCCACGCAAACATATATCTCCTGCCCTGAAATCAGAGTGCTGAAAAACACCCAAGTCTCACTATTATGTACACTCTCAAACTATTGGGCTCTGTGCTTCTTCCTCTTCTCCTCCGAGCACCTCCAAGAAGGTCATCACACTTTGCCTCTGCTCTTGATATTGGTGGTGGAGACCAGCCAGTTCCTGTCATTTCAGCAATGAACCACACAGAAATGAGAGCTTCCAGGGGTTTCAAGGCTGCAAAACCCAAGCACAGATTCAGAGCCAGTAATATTCCCTGTTTGCAGAGAACCTGTGGTCTAAACAAGGAGAAAGGGGAAAGGAGGATTGTTGTGTTCCACACAGCTGAGATTTCAAGGAAAACAGGGAGAGCGTTGTCAGCACGTGTTGTTGGGGTACTGCAGGGGTTCCATCAGCAGCCATTCACCCAGCCTCCTTCCAGTGGAGGATCCACCAGGACTTGGTCTTTTTAACCAGCTGATGAGCTGTGGGAGCAGCCAGCACAGGATGCAGGCCCAGAGCCGGGATCCAAATGTATTCTCATGGCACAGACTGCTATTAGCCACAATACACTTCTGGCATTAGACAATTTAGAGTTGCGTTACTAATTACATCACCAATTAAGTACAATCTGCCATTTCTGGAATTCTCTCCCTAGTCAAATGCTGTCCTTAAGGCATTAAAAATCCGCTGACATCCAGCAGCAGGAGCAGCAAATCAGTGTCCTCGTGTTATCACAGGATCCTTGTTTAACTGCTGCCCATCAGATAAGCCTGCAGGAGCCTCAGCATCCTCCAGCCAGCTCAGGCTGTGCCTGCACTCACCCTGCAGCAGCTGATGCAGCCCAGATCACAGAAGCAACACTTGTGCAAAAAGCATCTCCCACACCAGGGCAAGCCCCTGCCTGCCGGGGTCAGAGGTGATACAAGATCCTGGCTGCCCACGCAGATCCAAAAAAGCCTGGAAACTCTCCTCTCCTTCCTATTCTGAGTTTTGACTGTCTGCTTCAGGCCATACTTTCCACAGACTCATCTCTGCCACAGAGTAATTTTTTCCATCAGCCTCAAGACACAGCAGCCCTGATGAGCTCTGAGCCGCCAGCACGCAGCGGCAATCGGGCACCAATCTGGGACACGATGCATTGGTTATGGGGACATTATGGGAGCCATCAGAAGGGGGATGGCAGCAATCGGGTGCCAAATGAGCCCTCCCTGCTAGGAGGCAGCTCACAGCCCTTCTAGGGAGAAAGCCAGCTCCCAGCTGGCTGGGGTGCTGGCATGTTTTCTGTACCCCCAGTCCTCCTCAGCAGCAGTGAACATGCACAGTGTGGCTTTGGGAACAGCTTCACTGGCTCTCCACCACAGCTTAACCCCACGTGGCAACAGCCTGGGCTGGGGGATGTTCCCCTGTACCACCTGTGTGGGTCTGGAGATTTTCCCCATCCCTCCAACATCCTC
>VYZQ01078945.1:0-11603 GCA_013400655.1 Mystacornis crossleyi
TTTTTTTTTTAATTATAAATATACACGGAGGAGGAGGGGGAAAAACAACCCAACCCAAACTAGCTAAGTAAGAGGTTTTGTTTTGTTGTGTGAGAGAATGGATTATCCCTGGGCAGCTTTTGGCAGTGGCTTTGGCAAACTCATTAAGCTAATTATGCAGTACAGACATAAGAGTGTTGTGTCTCTTCTCCCCCCACCCCTTGATTTTAAGGCTTTAAACTGTTTTTAAAAATGTGTGTAAATTGAAGGGAAATGGCAGTGCTGCCAACGGGTGGCTTGCGGAGCCTTTTAAGCAGGATGTGGTGTCCCTGAGGTAGCTCACAAACCTCCCTCAGCTACCTGCCTGACCCAGGGGAAGGGGCTTGCAGAGCTCCACAAGCAGTGGATGTGGCTGACGTGTTTACACAGTTCTCCTCTTGAGAGGGGAATGGGGGACAGAAAGGTGCCACCTCCTCTCCCACTGCAACCCCTGCGATTCCTGCAGTCTCAGAAAGAAAAGGGTGCTGCTCCTTCTGCCCCACGCAAAGAGTGGTTTAACCCCCTGCTTTCCTCCCTATATTCTATATACTCTACTACTGTACTCTCCCCCAAGGCAGGGAATTCCCACATGCACTTGAGGCGTTGCTGCTTGAGGAGCTGCCTGTGGTAGTGCAACTGTCCTCTCTTCCTATGGAGTCTTCTGCCCCCTTCTCCTACATCTGGGACTTGGCCAAAAGGGAGGAAATTAAGTCACTCCTCCTTCCACTCTCGAGCTAGGAGAGTGCTGTTCCTACTCTTTTTCCCTGCCAAAATGTTCCCTTCACCTTCCTAGCAGCTGACTGTCTCCCACAAGGAGATTTTCTATGGGCTCTGGTAAGGTGGGAAAGCACAGCACACATTCCCTTCCCCTCTCACTAATAAGGGCCCAAGTGCTGGTGGGAGCAAACCCACCAGTTTTTTCCCTGGAGAGAAGTGTTAGCTTGCTTCCCTGCCTCGTGTCTGTCTGGATACAAGGGGCTTTTGTTGGGAGCTTTCTCACAGTTCAGATGGAGGGTTCAACTGGCTGGGGGCATAGCCTGACGGACCCTTTATACCACGAGCTCTAAACCAGGCGGGTGGTATGCAATCATCTCCTGTGTCCCTCTGGCTCTTGTGGCATTACTTTCTCTGTCCCACCACAACAACCTTGGGCTCCCTCTCAGCCTCGCTGCCCTGACCTAAGCATGCCCACAGCTGTGATAAGGTGCCCCACTCTGCACCTGATTCAGTGAGGGTTTCTCAGACAAATGAGCTGCAAAAATTTTCTAGGATAAACATCCCATGTTGATGCCAGGAGCTGCCTAAACTCAAGCCACTTGTGAATTTGTCCAGCCTAGATTCTCAGAGGTGAGACGTTCTCTGCTTGCCTCCTGGAGACACTGGACATGGTAGGGGAAAAAGGCAGTGGACAGAAAGAACAACAGTCAAGAGGCAGAACTCCCATTTAAATCCTGGGCTTCTTCAGTGAAGCAGTTTTCCACTATTTGTCACAAAGTCTAACAACTCCAGGGAGCTAAGCATGCTCTTGGCGTGACTGTATACCTCTCACAGCTACTGCTCTCCCAAGCAGGGGGACAGAGCAACCGCAGATGCCACGGGAAATGGAAGTGCCAATGTCTGGTTTAAACATTTGATCCAGACAAGATCTCGTCTCTCCCACCACCACTCCACCGTCTTACTCCCAGCCCTCTCTCCGGCAAAGTTAAAAGTTTTGCCTACCTGGCAATATACTTCTGGTAAATATTTACATCTTCGCTGACGGCTGGTTTGTCAGTGGGTAATCCATTCCTAATGAGAGACACACAGGGCAGAGCTGGTTAGCAGGAACAGGGCACAGCGTAAACTCCTTGTTTCTCTCACACACTGCTGACAGATCAGGAGAGAGGGCCCAGGGAAGGGTACCACAAAAGACACCCGTAAGTTTAAATTCCCTCCCCCTTGCCCTTCAAATCCCATCCCTTCTTTTCCTAGGGAAACACACAAGCTGCCTACCACCCTTCCTGCATGTTCCCTCTGCAGGACTCAGAGCAGTTTGTTGGAAAAACTGGGAAGACCAACCACAAAACCCGTTTCTACAGAAAAAAATAAAGGCCCCTATACAAAAAAGTGATGGCCACATGCAAACAAACACCTCTCTGAGGCACTTGGCAGCGCTGCTCTTGTGTGCACGGAAGCTCTACCCCTGGCTCAGCTGCAGGAGAAGAGTCTCTGTGCCAGCTGTGTTGTGAGCTACTGCCCATAGCCCTGTGGGCAGCTGCCCTGGTGCACCGTGACCAGCACTGGAACAGTGGCTCCAGCCCCTGGATGTGGCTTCAAATGCCTCTTTGTTTCACAGATACCCCAAAACTCCAACAGACAGATTATGTATTTTAATCAATGAGAAAACCACCCCAACCTGGGGATAAACCTGGATTATTTTACATCATTAGGAAGCAGACAAAAATAACATCCTTAGTGAGTTCAGGAAGAGGGAAAATGAGATGCAGGGCCAGACTCCAGCCTCCCCAAGAGACAGGGCCACCGCAGTGCACCCCCAGACAGGCTGCACACCATCTTCTCTGTGTGCTTTGCCTGCACCCAACCTCCACTCCTCCTCCTGGCAGCTCTGCACCCTGGTTTAAACAAGGACACTTCTGCACAGAGTTCACCTGAAGGTAGACGAGTTCAGGGCAGGTTAATGGCATTAGACGTAAGAGAGTTTAAACCCACGGCAAGGGTGTATGTGCAGAGGTGTGAGAGTGAAGGGTAATTCCTGCCAGGTTACTGAACCCAGTGGGGACCGGGAATGGGAAGCCACGGCCCAGATACCACAGTCAGCACTTCCTTCACCAGCACAATTACCAGGCTGCTGTCCTCTATCGTGGAAGGCTGTACCTAGTGAGTAGCCTGAAGGAGAAGGGACCAGAGCCCATTCTGTACTGCAGTGTGTGATCAGGACACGGGAAGTGCCAGGTTGAAGGTCCTGGTCATCCTCCATTCCAGCTGCAGCCCCATCGTGAAGCCCTGGTTGAGGAAGTCCTGTGGCCAGAGGAAGGATCACCATGGTGCTGGCAAACCCACATCTGGCAAGAGGCAGGAAATGTGCAAGAGAAAGGAAAGCAAACTGGGATCCCAGTGCAGCACCACGGCAGATAAGAGGTTTGCTTATCTTGCTTGCGCCTTCAGGCACAGCTCTACGATGGCGACTGAACCCCAGGGAGCTGAGCGTTCTGAAGACACTTCAGGCACAGTCTCAGACCAAGTCACCCATCACAACAAGGCACTACAGGAGTATTTACAACACCGTGTTTTTAAGTAATAGGAGTCCCTGCCTGTCGTCTGGAGCACATACAGGTTCACCCTGAGCAGAACCCTGAGCAGACCCTGAACATCCTGAGCAGATGCAGATGTTAATAATCCTCTGCCCTTTCCCATCCACCTTCTCCATGGAGCTCCCAGTCTGTCTGCAGGCAGTTGATAAACAACCATTTCACATGGAAGACAGGTATCGTTACATGGCTCTGCCTTCCACGTGGGGAAACAGGGAAAGTGGGTGATGCAGACTTCGCTGGGACTGCAAAGAGCATTCAGGCAAGGATTCAGCCCAAGGTTTCCTAGGTCCACATACCAAACAAAAAACAGCCTTTCTCCTCCCCAGAGGACCAAGCAGTAGGGTGTGTATGATGGCACAGAGAGCAGGACAGAAGGCGCTGGACTTACTACAAACGACCCCACGGCATTCACAGCCCACAACAGCCCCAGGTTCACAGTGAGAAACAATCCAAACCATGACAAGAAAGCAGAGAAGTCTCTCCCTTCCTCCCTGCTGCAGCCTGACATACATATGTATCTCTTCTACAGCTCCCACTTCTGGAAGTCACATTAAAAAGTAATCCAAGGTTTGGCAAGGCCTTCAGATACCTCCATTCAGTCAATGGCATCACTGCAGAGACTGCTGGCAATGTACGTGCAGGAGGTTATTAGCGGTAATTGGGCTAATGAGTTTGCCCAGTCTGAGGGGTAATTGAATCACCTCTATTTCTGCAAGCAAATTGAGAAGACACAGGCCTGGCCCCACAGAAGTAGGTATATGCCTAACTCCTATGGAAATTGATGGGAACTAGGCACCAAAATGTCTTCTGAGTTATGGGACAAACAAAAAGCCCCATCTTGTAATCGTAAAGTCAGAGGAGCCATGCCTTTGAGTCAAACAGAAACAAGAATCAGGTTCTCCTACAGACACATCCAGATGCCCAGGAAACCAGAGGGAGAAGAAAATAAAGTAGCTCCAGCCTTTACCTTAAGAGTTCCAACACCACCATGTTCCCTCTTCTTTGACTTTAATATATGAACTCAGGAGCTACTGGACTCCAGACTCGTGGCTATGACTGCTGATGGCAGGTCACAGCCTTAGTGCAGATCAGATAAACAGGGATGTAAGGTGTGAAAGAGGAGCAGACAGTTCAACAGAGAGCAAAGAGAACCGTCCCACGAACAGTGCAGTATTTATCACCCCAAGAACTTGGAATTGCCCACTGAATCACACACAGACTTCTGGTATGATCCCCCACTACTACAAAGGTAAGAAGAGTGGGAGGACACTTACTTTACTGTAGAGACTGTTCCAGTTGTGATGGAGTCTGTCTTGGAGAAAGTTGATTTCAGGTACTCAGGAGTGTTGAATGGCAATGAGATGGACTGCTCTGGCCCGGCCACGGGGGTGCTGCTCGGGGTACTGGCGAGGGAAGCAGGGGCCAGGCTGGGGACTGGAGCTTTTACTGGAGTAAGCTTCTGAATGTTCCTCACATCGTACTTGGAAGGCCGGCCTACCTTGCCTGTCTTGAAGGCGATGGCTCCTCCCATATCTGGGCTTCCTTCCCCAGGCTTGAAAAGGTGCAAGTACTTGACGTTTTCTAGGTCATACTTGGAGGCCTTCTTGTAAGTGTTGCCATTTTGTGGCCTGATGCTCTCACCCGTCTTCAGCTTTTGAATGAAGAAGTCATACTTGGAGGCCCGTGACATCAGGCCCTGCATCTGGGAACTGCTGGGAGAGGGCAGTGGCAGGATAGTGGCTTTGGTCTCCGTCAGCATGGAGGCGTCTGGACCTGGCACCCGAATGGGCTGTGCCAGCACTGAGGAAGATTCTTTGCCCAGCTTGGAGCCCAGCTCCTCAGATTTGGCCAAGTGCATGGGCCACGAGAGCTGCTCTCCAGCTTTCAGTTTGCGGATGTACTCCTCGTACTTGGAGAAGCGGGCTCGTTTGCTCATGGCATCTTCGCCGGGGAGAGAGGCAACAGTCGCAGTGGCCTCTGAGGTAGCAGCGTTCAGCTTGTCGAAGCTGATCTTGCGGGCCAGCTCATCCCGCATGTTCTGGTCGTCGTAGCCGAACATGCCCAGGAACTCGTTCATGGTGGTGGCGGCGTAGTCCCGCAGTGAAGAAGCTTCCCCTGCAGAGAAACCAGAGGAGAGAGTCACACAAGGCGCTGATTTTTCTTCTCCTCCCATACCGGCACGAGTAGCAGGGAGGGGGGGAGGAAGGGGAGAGGGGAACATGATCTACTGACGTTTGGCTCACTTGTTAGGTTTTATGACTCTTAAATTAATTTGTTTAAAAAAAAAAGTAATTAATACTGGGGTAAAATAAAAAGAGTTCATCAATGCCAGGAAAATCAATTTCCTAAATGTTCTAGCCGATGGCTTTTCAGTACATTAAACAAAGTTTCATAAATGTCTCTGCACTCTCGCCTTGGTCTAATATGAAGAAAAAGTAATTTTACTGGAAGTGAGACCAATGCCAATATGCCGAGGTTTGTACAGATCCGTCCTTGTGTATGTTTGTGCATGGAAGGAGGTGCACAGAGGATAGATGGCAGCATGTGTAAGGGGGAAAACCCACGTGAAAGTGCTACGTGTGTTGGTGAAGAGCAAGCAGGGCCGAGAGCAGGCAGGACAGCATGGTGTGAAATGGGTAAGGAGACAGGCAAGGCAATGTTTGGGGTAGAGCAGGAGGAGGGCAGAATAGAACAGTGCAGAGAGGAGGAGGAGAGCAGCAGAGGTGGAGATGAATCAAGGCAGGGGAAGAGCAGCAAAGGCTGTGTGCATGAGAAACTCGGCAGTAAGGAGGGGGAAAGGAGTGGGGAAGAGAAGACAAGACAAAGACAGGACAGCTCCCCATCACTGTTGCAGTCCTTCCCTTCCCTGTCAATTTGGTAAGGGTTCACTCAGCTTGCTCTCTTCCTTCTCAATCCCCATGACTGGACAGCTACTACCTGCCACGTGGAAAAGGGCCACAGTCCAGTGAATGCTGTGGAAATCTATAGGCAGCCTCCCGAGCAGCCAGGAACAACTTCCAGTAACACCAGGAAAGGGGAAAGTCCACACAGGTGAAAAATAGGAACAGCCTTCTCTCCATCAGGATTTGGACTGAGGAGAGAAAGCTGTTGTCCTGGTGTGGGCTCCAGGGAGGGAGAGAAAGCCAGTGCTCTGGAGCATGGGGTGGGGAAGGGGCAGGAAGGGGTTAGTCTAATGGAGCCTGATTACAGGGAGGAAGAATGAGCAAAAGCTGTCCTTCCTTGGGTCTCTCCCTCCCTTCTTCCCTCCCCTACTCCCTCAGGCAGTTTCACAGGCCACCAGGATGGGAAGAACACTCATCTGGAGGTCACCCAATATCAGTGTAAAGGAGGAAATAAAGACTGCTCTGACGTGCCGGCTTGGCCTCATTTAGGCTACAGTCTGACACAGCGCTCCTCCTCCTCTCCCTCTTGCTTTCTCCTGCAGAGTAAAGATTTACTGTGTGCAGGAGTCCTTCAAACCTCCCTCGTCATCTTTACTAAACACTCGCTCTGGCTCTAATGGGCAAGCACACTCCTTCCCAGGCAGCCAGCACAGGCAGGTACACTGGCAGCAGAAGGGAAGTTCTGGGCTCGGGGAACCGCTCAGAACAAAGCAACACTGCCTTGAAATACAGTGGAAAAGGAAGGCACTGCCACAGAACAGGTCAGCAGATCCAAAAGATCCCTAAGATGTGGGGGATCTGACAGCCAGGGATGCCACTTGCAGAGGCAAGCACGTACCCGAGAGCATTTCTGTGCACACAAGAGCCTGTCAATGAGCACAGTCGAAGTTCAATAGCCATCAGCTCCCACAAATCAGTTTTCACAGGAACTCTATGGAGGAAAAGACTGCCTGCGATGGGCACTAAGTGGGCAAGACCATGAAGGTCACATTCCTGCTCCAGGGTTGCCTGGAATAGCTGTTTTACTGCAGCAGAGCGCTGCTGTGCTGGTTCCCTGTGCACGGGGTTCGGGGGGAAGGCGATGTGAAGAACACGCCTGGAGCCTGCAAGGCGAAGGACAAAGCCACACCTGCTGGGATCTGGTGAAGCCCAAAATGACCTTCCAGTTTTGGGCACTTAAGCCCAGCATTCTGCATGGGATTTGGGATGCCTGACTCCAGAATAAAC
This sequence comes from Mystacornis crossleyi, assembly GCA_013400655.1. NCBI lineage: Eukaryota > Metazoa > Chordata > Aves > Passeriformes > Timaliidae > Mystacornis > Mystacornis crossleyi. The sequence continues at coordinate 7,460 of VYZQ01078945.1, forward strand.
ATCCTGTTAGTTACAGAATGGGTGGCAATGCCCCTGCAGTGTCAGGCTCAGGGTGTAGCACAACCTCATGGGTCGGTATTAATCTTACAGAATGTTAAACACAGAACCATTCCCCACCGGGTCCAGTAACAGGACTTGCCTGAAGGACAACTTTATCTTTCACACACAGCATATTAAAAAATTTCATTCTGCTTTAAAGCAGTTCTCCTCTTCACCTCTTTTTTTTTCTTTTCCCCACTTCCATTTCAGCGTAACCCTATGACCCAACAAAAGAGAATGAACCCATGAAATCCCTACTGGGTCTAACAATTTCCTGTTTTTGTTAAATCTGCTTTCCCTGTTCTGCATTTCCTTTCTTTTTGGACCTGTAAAACAATCTCCAAGCCCTGATTTCCAAGCACTGCACAGAAAAACTCTAGCCAGCCTGTGTCAGCTGGAAAAAGAATACCACATTGAGGATCTGATATGAAATTAAACTATTAAATGTGACTTTTGCTAGCTTTAACCACTGCCCTGAAAGCCAACGTGTCCCGTCTTTGGTACCATGTGGTTATACCTCAACTGGTGCAAACAGTTAGATGCAAAATCCAAGCCTATAGGAAAGGGTGAGGGGTCGTTCAGAACTTCTTTTGAGCTTTGTGAAGTCTGAGTTCAGGTTTCACTGTCATGGATTTAAAACCCAACTTGAATTGTGCTTTTCCTTTGCTCAGATTTGGTTCCAGATGATCACAACACCCTCCCTGATCAACAGCTTAGCTGGTGCTGCCCAGTCTTTCCTCACCCACATTTGAGACGAAGTCCTGGCCAGTTCCCACTGCTCGCTGCCAGGAAGCGCAGCTCTGCTCATCCAGGGTGAACCCAGCACGAGCCCAGCACATCCCCTGAAGTTGAGGGGGCACTTAATTGCCCAGGCACCTAACAAGAAGGTCAGAGGCTCCTCCAGTGGAGGCACCTTACAGAAGGGAGCTGGCTCAGCAGAAGGGTAGTACGAGACTCAGCCACCTCACTTCATGTATGCTTTCAGACAACGGTGAAGAGGCAATTAATATTACCTAATCGACAAAACCCTCCTCATATCCACAAACAGACAAAAATGGATCAGGGCAACAGCTGGGAAACACATCCCTGTGAGGAGTCCTGGAAGCCACAGGAAGCATTATCCCTGTGTTTTCCTCCCCTTTCCCTGCGCTGCATTTTCCTCTCCTTTCCGGTGTGATAATAAAGGGCTCCCTCTCCCCATGCCGCTGCTCTCCATTTGTGGGCATTGCCAAAGAGCAGAGATCTGTGCGTCTCAAAGCAGCTATCATATCACAAAGGATCCGAAGCTAGCAAAAAAGGCGCTAAAAATAGCCTGCAGCAGCACACTATATATGGAAGGAAAAGCAAAACAGCCCAAATGGAGTGCAAGGTCTGAATACTGGGGGATGGGACATCCCAGCCAGGGCTCTGTCCTTTATTCTGCTTGGGAGGGAAAACTCAGAGACTTGGGGGATACAGGATGATGAGCAAGAAACTGGCACTCGGCATGTACGCTCTCCTAAGTGGAGTCTCCCCAGGAAATTAGGAAGAGAAAACCCTCCTGGTTGAAAACAGGGCCAATGAATATTCCAAGAGACTTAGCCAAGAAGCTAAGAAAAGAAAGGCAGATCTGAAAGCTTGTACAGGGGGAAGCTCCTACTGACTTTAGCCCACTATGTAACAGCCGAAGTAAAGAACATGTGTAGGAAAATCTCCCCGGGTATGTGTGCGTCAGTGAATGATTGTGGAAAGGGATCTGTGTCAGAGACTGCACTGAGAAATCTCGTTGCTATATTTAAATGTGCACAGAGAAGCACGGGCTGGTCAGTGGGCAAGAGAGGGTGCCTGAATGAATGAAGAAACATATCTGCACAACCAGATCAGCTTCTGACCCCCATCTCCTGACAGACACCAGCTTTGTGACTCCTAAATATGCTTCCCAGGTGGGCCAGGGAGGAGGCACACAGGGCAAGACTGAGCACTGACTGCTCTGTCCTGTTTGCCCAAGGGGAGGCTCGAAAGGAAACTCCATCTGATTTCAAAGCACGAGGCTTGAAGAGCATTGACCGGGCCCGTGTGAACTTCTGCCTGATGCACAACAAGCCTTACTGCCAGCCTGGAAGGACACAAAGGTGGCCAGGATTTGGCAACAGACCACGAGAGGTGCTGGTGGAAGGCATGGGCAGTAACTGAATTCCCAGAAAGTGGACAGTGTGTGTACACACCAGGACTCTGGGAAGCAGGAACCCTTCTCATCCCCATATAATTAGGATCACTTTTCCCACTGACCGAGAAAGCCTGTTAGATGTAGGATTTGGTTTTCTGTGTGGCTCCTGCTTTTCACACAAGTTTCCAGCTGGTACAAGTATGGGCTTAGTTTTAAATGCTGCTCAGCACTGTCGGCTCTGTACCCTCTGTTCTCATAGGGAGCAACTGGTGCTCAGAATCTTCAAATCAAGGTTTTTGTGATGATTCCCCCAAGGCCACTTTGATTGGGAGGGCAGAGCTGTATTCCTCTCCTTTCATCTGACTCCTGTTAGCGCCCAACTCCTACAAAAAAATCCCTCCTTTTTGACAGAGGAAGTTCCAAATTTCACCGGAATAAATTTAGTTCACACCCAGTAACATCAGGTCTTGAGAGGACTTGGTGATGAGCAGCTGAAAATTCATTTCCTGAACACTGACAGAAAAAGTAAAGGAAAATAACTTTGTCCTTTCCCAAGCAAGGGATGTTTCTTGTGCTTTCAGGGAGATGTTGCAAATGACATTTATAACAAGGTTCTTGAAGCAGACGCTCAAGACGTGGCAGCACGTCTGTTTGCAAGTCAAATCCCACGTGGCTCTATATGTAAACTGGACCCCTCATGTGCCATTACCTGCCTTAGACATAAATGACACTTCAGCCCCCCCCCCAACAGTTACCCATTTTTGCATAATCCTTTGACAATACAGCCCTGCAAAGGTATTTTACTGAAACCTCCTACCCCAGTGAGAAACCTCAGCCTCTTTTCATTTTCCCCAGTTTGGTAACATTTTTTTTACATTTAAGTTCCCTTCTTTTTAGTTTTCATAGCAAATAAAAGCTGCAAATGGTGGGGTGGGGTGGAGTGGTGTGAATTAAAACAAACTAAAACAGAGTCCAGGCACAATCACCTTGTGTCTGGGAACGACAAGGGCTTTCCTATCAAAGGAAACTGAAGGTCACACTTTCCCTCATTGATCTTGCAATGTTTGTTAATTACTCTGTCACTGATGTGGCGAAGGATAATTAAACAGCTCTGTTTATATCTTATATGCATAATTATGTGCGCTGCCACTGAACTCGTGAAGACTAGAGAATGTGCCTCTCCAGAAGGGGAACGGACAGACGGAGATGAGTTTCAGCTGCATTATTAACAGGAGGAGGAAAACATGCGCACACACAAAAGGAGGAAAGTTTGATGGATTCACAAAGTGCTGAGATCAGGGGAGGGGTGCGTGCAGGTGGAGCAGATTAGGGGAAGATCTTTCAATTACAGATCCAGCCCAGCTGAGTGACAAATGGGGAAGGAGCTGCTCTGCCCTAATGGAAAGAATTCAATTCACCCAAAGCTTTTATCAAGGCTTAGCACTCATACACCCCCCCTCAAATCAGTCTGGGGGTGAAACCTAGGTAGCAGAAAGGGAGCAAGAAAGTCATCTGAGGCTTTCCCCAACATCTCTTGTTGAACTCAGCTTCTGAATGAACCACAAAAATAAAGCAGAAGCAATCTGAAAATAGGAAATACACAGATGGTGGGGGAAACTGAGGTTTGGGAGTGGCATTTTCACTAGCTCGATCCCAAGCTCAATGTGGGCAAAGCTCGAGGACTGGGCCCCTCATGAGGGAAGGCAACATCACAACATGAGCGTCACCTCAGCTCCTCCAACCGGGCCGAGGGAGCACGGTGTTGGGTGGCTCTGTAGGGGCTCTCTGGGGACCACCCCAGCCTTGCCCTGGCTCGGTTCATCCTCCCGCAGGCTCCCCCCGGTCCAGCCCAGTCCCTGGAGGAACACCTCGGCGGCCACTCTGCCCAGAACCTTCATCCCGGCGACTGCTCCCACCCCGCCCAGGTGCGGCCTGGCCGAGCCCAGCCCGGCCCCGCAG
>VYZQ01079002.1:0-11659 GCA_013400655.1 Mystacornis crossleyi
CTTTTCCTTTTTCTCTTTTCTTTCCTCCTTCTTTCACTTTTATTCTTCCTCCTCTGCAGAACCAAAACATTTTGGAGACTCTGCACTCTGTGCTAGCCTATTATTCACAGAACCTCCTATCTCCCTGCTTCAGGATGCTGCCTGGATCCGACCAATTACCAGCTCCCTTGATGTATAACACCATAAAACCCTTAACCTCATTATAGAAAATTTCTTTTGAATGGCCTTTAAAAACCATCTCATTACACAGGAAGAACTGTAATTACCTTTAACGAGACTGAGATATTGTGCGAGCAAGTGCGTTTGGGCTGTCAAAACAGGAGCAGTGGGAGATCATCTCCAACCGGTTTCGCCACAAGGGCAAACACTTTGTAATTCCCTCCCCTGTGCCGCTCCTTATCCTGGCCCTCCCCCTGCCCCCCACTCCTCCCTTCTCCGTGTCTTCCCTGGTGAAACGCAGCTCCACGTGTTGCTGTGCTTCCCAAGGTAAAGCCCATTTCCCCCAGGGCTCGTCTCTGAAGCTCCTGGTGTCTGCAGCGTGAGCAGAGCTCTCGCCGATAACCTGTGGTGGATGCTCTCAGAGGGCCACTGTGGTCCCTGCACTGAGGCCTGGGCTTGGCCAAGTGGAGCCAAGAAGGTGCCAGTGTGGCTCCTGGGATGTGCCACTGCCACAGCTGCGTGATGACAACTTTCCCAAGCAAAGCCATCTGGTGTGACAGGGAGGGCTGGATGCCCCTTTGCCTTCACCATCTTCCAGCGAGGAAGAAAAACACCTTTTTGGTAGGGCAGCCCCATCTCTGCTCCTTCCAGCTGTGGTCCCTAGTGACATGAAGGGCAGGGGTCTGTCCCTGAAGCCTGTCAGGATTTGGCTCTTTGCTGATATGATACAGCTCATCCCTGGAGGGGACCCGGAGGGGTTAAGGTTTTTTTCCTTTCTGCATATGTGTGACTCAAATGAAGATATTTTTTTTCCAAACAGAAATTTTTCCATCCCATCTGTCACTAATGTCAAGGCTTTCCTTTGCCCAGATCCATTTTTAAAAAATAAAAAATAAAAATCTAACATTATTTTAGAAAAATCTGAGTACGTGTTGCCGGAGCAGTGATACGTTCCCTTTCTCGGGCAGGAGCTGTTGCACTGTTAACCCCCGGTGTTCATCCCCAGGGCTTCCCCCACCCTTGCCTGCACTGGCGGCTGTGCTTCCTTTTCCCGCTCTCTCCTAGGGTGTTTCTAGCTGTTGCTTCTTTATTTCTGTCTTTTATTATTTCTGCCTCTGGGTCGGGGTCTTTTTTGGACTTGTTTTGCTGTTGACAAAGAAGCTCAGGACCCTGAGAGCTCAGCTGCCACCAGTCAAGCTAATTGTTTACAGCCGTTGTTGTCCTAATTACCCTAATCACCCACACCTGGAGCTGCCCCCACCCCAGCTCAGAGCCCTAGTTAACCTCCGGGCTGGCCCCCCTCATACTTTTCCAGGGCTTCGGTGTGGGTGGATGTGTCTTCTTGGGCTCCAGCCTGTGGATTTTGGGGCCTCGTTTGTTACTGTTAATGGACCTGGCTGCAGCTCCCACCTCCTCCTGTCTTCCTGCTGTTTTTGGAGCCATGGGCATGTGCCCCATCAGGGAGGGCACCCTCTGCTGCTGGCCTGCCTTCCCTGCAAGGACAGCCAGCCAGTGCTGCAGCCTCCTCCTCCAGGGGATGCGTTTCTGAAGCCACCCGGTGAGTTTTGGCTCTGTAGTAGGGGAGCTCCTGCTATTGACACCTGTGTCTGTGACAAGGGTTAACTCCTGGGGCCCCCCATTGCCTCGGGAGCAGGCAGAGGGAGTGCCAGCATTATACAGAGGGGGAGTCATGCTTCATTTCGTGTAAGATGGCTTTGCTGGACAGGCGTTGATGAAAAGGCTGTGAGGGAAGCGGCTGTGTTGTCCCTGCTGCTGCTTGCTGTGCTTGCCCTGCCCTGCAGCAGGGCTCGTTTTTCCTTTCACTCCCCTGAATGCCTTGAGGGAGGCCTGGGCTCAGAGTCTCCTCTTACATTTTTAACATCTGCTAAAGATGGCTGATAATCACCTTGGGTAGTTGCCTTCTCTGTCCCCTGTGTGTGTTCCAGAGGCTCTGGGACACGATCTCGGTCCTTTCCCTTACCAAAGGAGCAGTCTCAGGGCTTTCTGTGGCACTAGTCAGGATGATCCCTCTTTCTTGACCCCTGCTCTGGCCTCTCTGCTGTAGGAGCACAGCCCTGGCTTGTGCTTTCCTGGGATATGTGGTTTTTATTGGAGGATCTGTACCAGGGTGGGCAGGTCCTCTTGCAGCCCCAGCTGATGTGTTCAGGGGCAGGATGGGTGTGGTGCAGGACCCTGCTGCCCCAGGGACCCCAGCAGGAGCTGTGCCTCTGGAGGGACCCTGGGCAGTAGGTCCTGGTCTGCAGCTTGTGTTGGCTGAGGAGTGTTCCTGTCCTGCTCTAAGCACCCTCTGGAGAGGGCTCTGCTCAGCCTCGATGTCTCTGACCTTTTCAGTGTTGTGCGACAGCATTGGCTGCAGAGCTGCTTTCGGAGCTGCTCGCTGTCTAATGAGCCTGTGGGGACTGGGGGGAAACGGGCAGCCAATAAAAATATGGAATATTGAAAAGGTCAGAGCTATTTGGTGGGGACACAATAACTCACAAAACTTCTCGGGCGTTGCATCTCTGGCTGCCAGCCCCTGGGTGCATGCCTGGGTGTGGGGCTGTGGGCTTGCAGCTGGGTGCTAGCTGCATTGCATGTGCTCCTGGGGCAGGGCTGAGCTTTGCAGTGTGGCAGGACCTCTGTGCGTTGGCACGTTGGCCGCACCTCTGCAAGCGGGGTTGGAGGAACCCTTGTCCAGAAGGAGCCTTCAGAACATGGGCTTTGCTTTCCTCTCTGGAGGGAGAGGCGAGCCTGTGGTCAGGGTGTTCTCTGGCATTGCTGGCAGGTTCCTGCCATGATTCCAGCAGCAGGGAGCTGAGCAGACAGGGGCCTGTTTGAGGTTGTTTCAGTGTTGTGCTCTGGATCTGTGCCCCAGGTGTCACAGGGACCACAGACCTCTGGAGAGTACTTGGTGCTGCTGAGTGCAGGGGGCTGTGGGTGCATCCCTAATTGCCAGCAGCTGAGAGTGCATTCCGAGGCAGCTGTGGCTTTCCTGTGCCCCTCCTACTTGCTAACAAGGGCAAAGCTCTCATGCAAAGCTGTGCTGATTCAGCAAAGCTGTGCCTTTTGGTGGGGTGGGGAACACACATCCAAAAGTTCCCAAACTGACTCAATTTCTCCAGTGTTAGCACAGAGGGGAGTCCCCCCTTTGTCTCTGACCCCTTGTAGTCCTCAGCTCTGTCCCGGCACATCTGTCAGCTTGTCCTCTGCCACAGGCCACCGGCTGGTGGGGGACCTCACCTCTCCAGTCAAGGTGCCTCTGATGGCCTTTGTGGTGGCAGAGCAGGGCCGTCAATCTTGCCATATGCCTGGCTATGGAAACATGCTATAGGCCTGCCAGGTGCTGGGAGCAGAGGGAGAAAAAGGTCTCTTAAAACCCATCACACCATTTCACCTCACCAAAATTGTCATGACAATGCAACACTGAAGGCTTCGTGACAGCCCTGGGCCCCAGTGTTGGTTACTGAAATACCAAACAGCACTTTGTGTAGCTCCCTTTCCTGTGGGCAGGAGGCATTTGGAAATAACAATTCATTGAGCTTAACAGCAAAAATTTAAGTTTTGGGAGTGAAACCAGAGCAGCAGGGGGTAAGTGCATGTTGGTGCCAGGCAGCAGCCAGGGCTGTGCACTGGCACAGCAGCAGGTCTCACCCTGGATGCTGATTCTTCTGCAGACTCTATGCCCAGCAACTGGGACTTGGGCAAGTTTCTGGCAGAGGAGACAGTGCGTTATGCTGCTTGTTTTGGTTAAATGTGGTGGTTGGATTGTTCTGTGGGCTCCCCACAGCTGTGTTGCTGTGTGCCCAGCTCCTGTTTGTGCCCTGACCCCAGCTGTGGGCACCGTGGATGTCTGCCCAGCCTGGTGCTTTTTACAGCCCTTTGTTATTCCAAGTGTTCATGTGGTGTCCTGGGGACAGTCTGTGTGATGTGTAGTTCAGTAAATATGTAATGGGGTGTTTTAGGGCTTTATTGCTTTTATGCAGCACTAATGTAATGCTATTCAGAGAGCTCTGGCACACCCGTTGGCCGCTCAAGTGGAGCAAAGGAAGGATGTTCTTCCTCTCCAAGCCTATCATCTTCCCCACTTGATGCTCTCAGCCATGATATAGTGGTCTAAAGGTGATAGCTCATCTGTGTGAGCACTCTGAAAAACAGGCAGTGGGATCATTAGAAATGACTGTGGATTGGCCCTGTTTTAAAAGGGAGGAAAATATTTGGCCAAAGTCCTATTGGAGCATTTTCAGCTTTTGTGAAAACCTTCTGCTAGACAACTTGTTTCTAGAGTTCCTACCAGAATCGGGCTCTTGGGTTTTTATCACCTCTATGAGGAGCTGCATGTGCTCTTTAGGGCTTTAGCCAGCCTAGGAGGTGTCATGAGGCCTTGGCTATGTGTTGGATGGGGTTGGAAACTCTCCCTTGGCTGGCATTCTCCTGATACAGGGCAGGACTTGGCTCTTGTTCCTAGCTGTGCCCATCATGTAGGCTGTTCCTGGGCAGGGCTGCTACCCTAAGGACAAAGCCTGTTCTGTGGGGAGCCTTGTGCCCCTGTCCCACACCACAGCACTGGGGTGCTGGAGCTCCCGTGTGGGTTGTGGACCTGCTCTTACTCTGGATTGACTCCTCAGCACCTCCACAATTTGGGCCCCTGGCACTTAATAACTGCAATACCTAATTTTAGTGTAATGGCACTCATTCAATCTGCTGTTGCCAGAATGTGCAAGTGACATAAATTAATGTTACACAGAAAAAGTCAAGTTTCTAGCGTGAGATCAATAGATCATAACGTGGTGATATTTGAAAATACATCTTATTAGCAGTTCATATTTTGGCACTTTCCATGGATTCCCACGAGCTCCCTTCCCTGCTGTCCCAGGGAGCTGCGCATGTGGTTGCTGACACCATCAGTAGTCCTGTGAGAAAATATTGCCTGTGCTGGATGTCACTTTGTGGCTTTCATCCCATGGGAAATGAATGGAGAGAGGCTGGAGTGCTGCTGGTCACTGCAGGGCAGAAGCAGGAGCCTTTGGCATCTTGCAGCAGTAACGAGAAGGGCTTCTCTCCGAGCTGCCTCAGGGTGTCCAAGCAGGCCGACACCACAGAGCTGACGTTGTGTGGTGCTGTTGTGAACCAGCCTGAACAGAAAAGTGAGATAAGGGGGGAGCCCGTGGCTGCTCTCCTGTCCTGGATAGAGGTTCATTGGAGGGGTGAGCACACCTGTGTCACCTGGGCTGTGCCTCTAGGTAGATGAGCAGAGGCTTTCAGGGCCCAAACAGCACCATTTACCAGCACTGATGAGAAAAAATAATGTGAGGGGCAGGGCATGGCTTTGCCTCAGCACAATCCTTCTCAGCCTCAGTTTATGGGGTCTCTGTGCAGGCCCTTGTTTGACAGCTTAAAATGACTTCCTTGAGGACAGGACTCCAGGTAAAGCTGGATGTGTTTTGTCTGTGGACTGGGGTCTCCAGTTACTCTTGTGCTTATCTTTTCCTTCTCCCCACGAGCAGTGGATGGTGTTGATTTGTCTGCATGAGTCAGGCTCCTTGGCAAGGGGTTCAGAGCTGAGTTTTGCAGCCAGCTGTAAAAAATATCCCTCCAGGGCATGTGCACTGCACCTCTCCCCTCACATGCCTTGTGCTGCTTCCTCCTCGGGAGGAAGCTAATCTCCTTTGCAGACCTCACCCATCAGAGCAGATTAGAGCAGCTCCCGGCTCCTCCAGAGCTGCAGAGGAATTGCCAGGATCAGAGGGCTGGATCGTAGCTGGGGGGGGATGATCCCTCTTTCTGCAAGCCTGGATGAGAAAGGTGGTGTGCAGTCATTCTGCATCGGTGGAGTGTGCTGGAGAAGATGCACTTCCCTCTGGTCCCCAGAGCCAATGGAGCTGTGCTGGGCTTTGCTCAAATGGAAGACGCTTGTGTACACTGCTGTAAGCAATGAAGTGACTCAGGTTGCCCACTTGGTCTTCTCTTTCCACAGACTGTTCCCAGAGTCCCTCCGGATGTGTCTGAAGCATCCTAAATAAGACCTGTGCGTGCTGTGCTCTGAGGTGGAGGCTGTACTGAGCTGCTCAGAAAAAAATAGGCCATTGCTTTCCTCACACAGGCAGGCATTTAAAGAGCCTGTGCGGGAGGAGTGTGGGCATGTGGCTAAATCAGAAGTGAGGAGCCGTCCCCTCCTTTGGCACCTCACCTGCCTTCCACGAAATGGGGCCGCTGGGAAGCCGGGCTGCAAGGCTGGATGGCTTTTGTTTGTAGCTTGCTTGGTGGCATTGGCTTTGTGCGTTGCTCCCACTGCCCAGCAGAAATCACTAGGGAGAAGCAGCTCACGTTTTGCCTCGCCTTTCTGACCAGAGTTTCCAAAATGGCTCAGGTTTTTGCTGTTCTCTCAGAAGTCAACAGCAAAACCTGCTTGCCTGAAGTGGGATTAGGCAATTGCTCTTGCAGGAATCCCTGCCTTGCTCCCCTGATCCTTTCTTCAGCCAGTTGCCCTGGCAAAGTATCTATCTCTGTCTTCCAACCTGGGATGCTGTCTCTCCCTAATTAAATGAGGACTATCACTTCTTCATAATTGTCAGTTGATTTCAAATTAAAAAGGGACCTATAGGACCAAGAAGAACCTTATCCTCCCTCTGGGGACTGCCTTCCTTTTTATTTAAGTTTTTTTCAGGCTGATAATTCCATCTGAAAGTCTCCTGTGATACTGTGGTAACCCTTGGATGCTATTCAAGTGCATCCTGGCCCCTGGCGAGTGCTCATTGCCTCCTAATTGCTCTAAATAAGTTGGGAATGATGAAATTAAAGTGCCATTGATATGAGACAGCCCTGGCACGCTGCAGTTACAGGCATGTGAGGGATGTGGACAGATGGGGAGATGTTAGGATAATAGGTATTAAATGCAGATTTTACCCTGTTTGGGATCCCTATCTAAGCACAGTTCAACTTCTTGGTGCAGCAAGTTTGGCAGTTCCTGTGCTGGTGCCCCAGCTGAGCGTTTGGCAGGGGTTGGACATAATAGGTGGGACACAAAACTGTATGACCTCCCTTAGTTTCTCAGGGGTTCCTGGATAATGGACTCTCCAGGGACAAGGACATGCAAAATAATACTGAGTCCACACAATGTCCCCAATCTGTAAATCCTGGGTTGGCAGTCCTTGGGGCAATGTGGTTCAAACTGCAACAAATAGATCTGGGGTGCTGGATATGTTCTGATCCATTGAACATAGCTGGTTGTTCTCTTCATTCCTTTATCTGTAATTTTGGGGTTGGGTTCAGGTTTCAAACCTGAAACAGCTGAGTTTGGGGTTCTGGTGTTGAACCAGAAGTGAGTGGGTAGTCCCCCTGCCCTGGCATGCAGGAAAGGTGGGCTGAGATCCCAGTGTGCCTGGAGCAGCATTCCCTGCTCCTGAGCTCCCCCTGGTGTGGGGTCAGCACTAGCAGGGGATGTGAGAGATGGTGGGGCTGGGGGCTGCCCTGGGCAGAGGGTGGGATCTGGTTGGTGTCATTCAGTAGCTGCTCTTGTGCTCTGCTCACCTGGAAATGCTGCTGCTGTTCGTGTCCTTTGCTCTGAAAGAAAATAGCCTGTTTTTGGCATATGTAGTCAAAGGGGGAGAATGATACCTTTGCTGGCTGGTGGTGTTGCAGTGTCCCCTTGCAGCAGAGGGGCCTGGATAAGACCTGACTCCAGATCTTCAGCAAAGGCAGTTTTGTGACAATCTGTTCCCAGCCAGAATAGACTCATCACATCACCCACCGGGTGAAAGTCATCCCAGTCCAGCGATTCTCCACTCATCCCCATGACTCAGTATCCCATCCCTGATCCTGCAGCGAGAGCTGTCTGGGTGTGGTACCACGATGCTCAAGGAGAGCATCTTGGCCAAAGCACCCCATTTTTGGAGCCTACAGGGGTGGCTGGCCCCAGAGCTGCAGGTGAGGATGAGCCTCATCAGCCTGCAAGGGCTTTTGTAGCCTTACAGGTGTGCCTGGTTTGGTGATTGTGCAGTTAATAGTTTTCTGAAGATGGATGGCAGGTACAGCCCAGCAGTTTGCTTTCCAAAAAAATGCCAATCATTCTAATCACTTGCCTAAGATTTGGGTCAAGTCCAGCCACCTGGCTTTGGATAATAACTCTCCCAAGCCTTCTTGAGCTAGTCTTGGGAAGCATCGGCATTCTCAAGACAGTTGAAATGGATGGGAGGTGCTCTGACATGGCAGCCAGCTGGCCTCCAGGACGGATGGCTGATTGCAAAGTGATGGAAAGTTACGTTTGCTCAGTCTGAGCCAATTCTATTCCTGTAACTGGCCTTGGCTGTGACTTTGGCTTCCCTGTGGCTCATTGGATGCTCACCCTGCGACGTGCTCACCTGGAGGCTTTGGGTTGAGATGGCAGGATCCCTTGCTCTGGGCAGCCCTCCAGGCTCAGGGCTCATCGATCAGAGGAGTTCAAGACCTCTGAATTCCACCTGTTGCACATTTAAAGGCCAGAAGAGTAGATTTATGACTCTGGTCTGACCTGCTCCGCAACAGAAGCCAGAACTTGTCCCTGGCTGATTCCTCTGTCAAGTGTAGCAACTCTGGGCACACTCAGGCGTGTGGTTCCCAAAGACACGGGAGCTGCAGGGTCTTGGCTCTGCTGGCAGGCAGCAGAAGCCTCCATGAAGCTCCCATCTGTTCCTGGCAGGGGTGTTTGGAGCAATCCCTTTGAGTAAGAGGTGCTCCCAGAGTGCCTGGGCCTGCATGGGGTGTCACTGCTCATTTGCACAAAGGGTCATGGGCACTGCCTGGGCTGGTCCCAGTGACTGAAATTCAAATCTCTCCAACACATGGTACCTCCAAGCAAACTGGAGGTGGTTATAGTGGCTGTAAATCCCTACAGGCAGGAAACACCCCGCACTTGGAGGTATTTAGATGTAAATTCATTCAGTTAACTTCCTCAAAAAGATCTGTGAGCTGCAGGGTTGTCAGCGTGATGCCAGTTGTGCTTTCCAGTGGGCCAGTCTCCCTGGAGCCCAGCACACTGCAGTGCCCTGGCTGCGTTCAGGGGTGTGCTCCCACTCTGCTGCTGCCTCCTCTGCTTGGTTAGAAGTGCTCCCAGCTGCAGCCCCTCCACAGCTGAGCTCACAGTGCAGCACGTGGAATTCTCAACACAAGCCAAGGTGTGTGCTGTGACCTTGAGATCCCCTACCAGCGAAGCCTTTTCTCCTTGTCTTGCCTGCTTGTCTGTCAGATCATCTTTGCTCTTCCTCTGCTTCCCCTTCCCTTGGCCGCTTCCAGGAGGTGGCTGCCTCTGGGCCCTGTGCCTTGGGCAGGAATAGGCCTGTGCCAGCTCCCACCAAGAGCCATCCCCTTCCCTGCATGGCTGAGCACAGTACAGTACGTCCCTGGACCAGCAAGGAAAAGCTCCTGGTGACTTCCATCAGGAAACAAGCTGGGTATTTCCACAGGACCGTGGAAGAGGGGAAGCACAGGGCAGGGCTGGCTCATCTGTGCCAGCACATTGAGTTTTGGCCTGTGCTGAAATTGCCTATTCCTGCCAAGCATGGAGGAGGAGGAAGGAGCAGTGCTGGGTGGAAAGCCCTGGTGAGCTGGGCTTGGCAGGGGTGTGGGAGGAGGGAGGGAGCAGTGCTGACTGCACCCAGGAGGAGCCACAGGAGCTGCCACCCTTTTTGGCAGCCCCAGCTGCCACGTGTCACCCCCTTTTTGGCAGCCCCAGCCTGCTTGGTCATCAAGTGCAGTTAAAAAGGCTGAGCAGATACCAGGACTTGTTTTGCCACCAGAAACTGCTTGATGCTGTAGGCTGCTGCTTTCTTGGTCTGTGTCATGCAGAGTCTGGGCAGGGATTGGTCTGGGGTTGTATTTGGGGAGCAGATCCCTTGGAGTGCTGTCCTGGTGGTGATGGTGTGGTTTGTCACATGAGAACTCTGCTAATTGGGCCAAGGTTCAATATTGTGTGGGCTTTGCATCCCCTCCGAACAGGGCAGTCTCAGACCCTGGCTGGCGCTGAGCAGAGCAGGCTGCTCCTGGTCCCCGCTGGCCCGAGGTGCCCAGAGATGTTCTGGCATTGCCTGGCAGGGCGGTGAGTGGAAGGAAGGATTTGTTTTCCCATCTTGATTCCTTGTGGCTGAGTTTCTTTCAAAGAGCTTTTCACCCAGAGGTGAAGTCACTCACCATGGCCACCTCTAGCAGCTGCTTCTCTGCATTGTGGGTTGTAAATGTCCCCTTAATTTAGTGCCTGCAGTGCACTAAAGCAGCAACCTTAGCACAGCCTCTGCATAATAACCAGAGAGGCTCTAGATCCTGAGCTCTGACACACAGCGCTCTCCTTGACTGCTGTAGTCCCAGGGGCTGATGTCTCCTTTACCCTGGGTGCCTCAGTCTCCCCACCACTTGCTTTTGAAAGATAACTCCCTGTAAAATAGATTTAGTCTAGTCCAGCTGAGCAGGTCAGTCCAGGCAGTAATGCACTCACATCCTAAATGTTTCAATTCTTCTGGCTGAACTTTCTGGCGAAAGGTGGGTTTTTTTCTCATTCACAAAAAAGGATAACAGCTCTGACCTTGAGGAGAGAAATGATGAGGGTTCCAAGTTCTTTCTTTTTTTGTTGCTATTTTTCATGCAAAATATTCCAGTTGAGAGGGATTTTTTGCTTAAACAATTTATACCCAGTGGATAGATTTATTCTGTTCAGCTGCCAGCCGCAAGAAAGCCTTGTTATTCCCTGTGGCACGGATTTTTTTTTCCTCAATACTCATAAATACTCTTTGCTAAATCTGAGTTCTTACTACTTGAACCATGAGGGACCAGGTACTCCTGCCCTGTTCCTGATGCTGGAGGAATCATCACTTGCCTCTCTCGCTGCCCTGACCCTGGGTAACCTGAGTGGTGCTCAGGATCAGTTTTTAAATATCCGTCTGTCTCCCTATGCCTGATCCAATTCTGCTCCCTTTTTATTTCCATCTCTCAGGGATAAAGGATCTGCAAAAAATTGCTTTTTTGAACATCCTGGAACCAAGAGGTGCTTTGGAGGCAGCACTTCCGAATCCCACCTGGCTGCTACTTCCCATACCTCTGCTCCCAGCCAACACCCCGCTGTCCTGGCTTTTAGCAAGAACTGGGCAAAAAGATGTTTCCTGGTTTAGCACCATTATTGCAAGGGAGAAGAGGAAAATGTGGAGGTTTGGTTTGAAATTATTTGAGTGAGTTGTGGCAGAGATGCAAGGGCTTGACAGCAGAGTTGGTTTAGATTGGGGTAGAAAAGAAATGAGGAGACTTAAAATGAAAAATGGGCTCAGAGGGAGGGAAAAAAGGCTGTGCTTCCTTTCAAACACATAATACCTGGCTGCTTTGGTGCTGATGGATCACTTGATACTCTTTGTGAAACCATTCCATTTCACAAGGCCAGTTTTCCAGGCCGGAATTTTTGCTGCTGGGTTTGGCTGTGGTAGCTCCTTCTATCCCTGGTGCCTGCCTCTGTTTCCCTTCATGGAATCACAGAATATTTTGAGTT
>VYZQ01079010.1:0-12966 GCA_013400655.1 Mystacornis crossleyi
AAAAAAAAAGTCAACTTGATCTCCGGGAGAGTGATCAAGTTGCTGTCAGGTTAAAAACAGCAGCAAGAAAAGCTTTAATGTTCAAGTAGAAGAAAAAGCCTGAAGTAGTATGGACAGTCAGCTCCATTAAGACAAAGCTCTTTAGGGAACACAAAGTTATAAACTGCTTCAGCAATGCTCAGTCCTGGAAAGACAAGCTGAAAGCTTCTCTTTGTAAGAGATCCCTTTGATATTTCCTTGCTTGAAGTTTTGTCTCTACCATGCAGGGGAAGGGCTTTCAGAAAAGAAGGAAAGCTAGAAGTGTTATGCACATGAGTTATCCCCAGGCACCTGTTACCATTTTAGTGACCAGTTGATTTATACCATCCTGAAATAATATACTTATTTCTCAAGAAGCCAGAGAAAAAGATATGCACCGATAAGAGCTGGCAGTTCACCAGCCCCAATGTTCTCTTCTGGAGAACACTGGCAAGAGGCCACACAACAGGCTGCTGGATACAGGTTACCCCATCTTGTTAGGGCATGGGACTCAAGACTCCTTAGACCTCTCCCATGGTTACAGGGAAAAAGCAGCTGTGGAGAACAAGTCAGGGCAGAGGCTTCTGGTTTTCCCCTGATACCAAAATGCTCATCTCCTCTGCCTAAAGTTATCCCTTAACACCCGTGCAGAAACATATTTGCAGATCACTCAGACACCTCAACACAAAGCGACAATTCAAATTAGAATTGCTTTCACAAGGCAGATCAAAACCCGGTATGACTTCCATCCCCCACTCCACACTGAGGGCCCAACTCTCCCTCTGCTCAAGCTTGAGACAAATGAACAGGCTCCACATTTCCGGAGTACTAGGTCTACCTGCCATCCCTGAGCGCAGGAACCACAGCAGGCATCAGAGCCACAGTACCTCTAAACGCTCTAAAAATCTCAAGTTACTTTTGTCCTACAAACATCCACAGAAGGAGAAACCATAAAACTTAGTATTTGTCAACAACTAAAACAAGCTCAGGGACAGCAGGACTGCGCTTTGCTGAAGGGTAGGAAAAGATTATCCCACATTGCAGGAAAATCTGAGAGAAGCAGGATGCACCAGAAGGTAGCTAGGGCTCAGCATCTCTCCCACATGAAGGATGCCACGGTGTTTTCAGGGACTGCAAGCTACAAGGACATCAGCAAGAAGCTCTGGCAGTCACAGCACAAGGTGGTTTGAATGTAAGCAGGTCCGTATCAGCATCCCTTCAAGTTCCAAGGACAGAGTACAACATTTCTTCCGTGTCCTTCACTGAGAGCTGCTGCACACAGCACTAATGCAAAACAGCAATACCTCACACTCCGTGTTTCCTTTGCAGCCTCGAGGCAACTGACCACAAGCTGCCACTGACTTGGTGCCAGCCCAAACAGCTGGATCAAGCCACCCCGCACAGTCACTCTCCAAGCAAGGTCAGGCTGAGGGAGAGCGAGGCTCTGTCCCAAGCACCTTCCCTCCACTTCTGCAGGGAGGTAAGAAGAGTGGTAAGGTAACCACTCAACAGCATGCCAGCGTAACTCACATTGGCCTCCCAGAGCTGCCATCCACGCACCAGTAATAGGTCTCATCGAGTCAGAAAGAAAACTGGATTGAGGAAAAAAGATAGCTAAAGGCTGAATCTACACAAAACTAAGGTGAGGTTGGCCAGGGAAGGGTGACAGCACAGCACAAAGAAAAGCATTACCCTCCCCTTCCCAGGAAGACAGGCACAGGATGTACCTGTTAACCACAAGCCTCCAGATTGTGTGCAAGACCTTGCTAAGTCTCAACAGACCTGCAGGATCTACAGTCAAAATCCAACCAAACCAGGTGTCTCTTTTGTGCATTCTTCTAGGAGACCCAAGTGCCCCACACCAGTAGCTACTATCTGCTGCACACAGAAACTAAGATGGATGCAACACAAAGCCTCCAGCTTTAAGTGCTGTGGCTGCTCACCTCTTCACCTCTGCAAGTACAGCACCTTCAGACTCCACACTTTCCACGGGCTTTCATTGTTTCACTGTTCTCTCAAGTGTCTTGTTCCGCTCTTCAGTGGACTAAGCCTTGGTTATTTGAGATGCTGCACCTCCAGTCGTAGCGACACCACTGTCGGACAAAGCAGCTCTTAACCCTCTGCACAGAATACATGGGACCTGGAGATAAAGTGGTCTTTGCTGACAGGATTTTGTCTCAAGACTCATCTTCCAGAAGTCAGCGGAACAGACCAGCATCTGAAGACCTTCAGAGTCCATTACAAAACCCTCCACTCAAACAGACTGTTTTTGCTGTAGCTACCATTTTACTAACAGCAGCATAATTATATAATTCCCCAACCCCCGGTTTAAAAGAAGATCTCAGAGAAGACTAGAAAACTCTAGTGAAATCCAGTAATGGCCTACAAGACACCAATTTAATTTTATCCAAGAAGTACTTGGACATCACAAGGGTGCAGTACTGCATGCTAAAGGAAACTAAACTGGATTTCCAACTCCACTGGAATCCATCAAATATTCTTCTCAGTATTGCTCAGATATGCTGAGCTCCCTTGTAGCTAATCTCCTCTCTCCAGCTAAATCCAGGCTCACCATAGGAATTTCCACAGCTTCAGAGATGCTTCCGCACACTCTAATCCTTCAGAGGCTCTCAGAAGCTGCACCTTTAATTTCTTAGCGTCACTAGTCTAAGCATTCTTTCCGCTAAAGGAGAAGCGGCACCTCTCTCCCTCACGTCTGCCTGATATCCTGGAAGGACTCGTCCTCAACCATGCTTATTGCCTCCTCAAAACATCTGGTTCCACGAAGTCTGCTGTGATGGCCCTGGAGATTGCATCACCAAGTGGCTCTAAGGTTGGGCCTCTCCGGACACCAGAGGGTGAGCTGAGGCACTGCTGATTGCACTCACCCAGGATGCGAAGCCCTTCTCCCAGACAAACACGGGACTGCTGCTGCTCACTGCTCCAGCAGCACAGCAGTCAGTCAGTATGCATAAAAGCGGCTTATGCCCTCAGACAGACCATGGGGTAATCAAAGAAGTGTGCAAGATCTCCCTGCTAGTTTTGGTGCCTTGCAGAGAGGGACAGGCCAAAACCATGTTGTCCCAGGACAAAACGAAATCATGCTTTCAGAGACTTCAAGTGAGGCATGTGACAACACAGGCTGTTGTGTCAGAGGTTCTCCCCCCCTCACTCACCACCATCACAGCTTACCCATCCCTCAGTTGTCAGTTGGATGAATTCAAGTTGTCAATCACATGGAAGTCTGCTTTTACAGCCATATCAGCAGCAGATCTAACTGGGTTAAAAATAAACTTGAAGAAAACGCCTAGGCACGGGAACAAGCAGCTGACCAGCAGAAACTTTCTAAATTATTTCACCAGTTCACTTCTGATCAAAACACGTAGATGTAGATACATCCTCAGACACTCAAAATTACAGAACTGTAGGCGCTGTTCATCTAACCAAATTTCCAACAAGGCCCCCGTTCAACCACCATGGGCTCACTAATTCTTCCCAGCAGCATCAGAGAAGGAGCACATCTCAAGGAGGGAACTGGAAGAACCAGCAGCAGCAGGTAACTGCTTTCAGTGCAGATCCTGGCAGGCACTCCACGCAGGCCA
Organism: Mystacornis crossleyi; assembly: GCA_013400655.1. Taxonomy (NCBI): domain Eukaryota; kingdom Metazoa; phylum Chordata; class Aves; order Passeriformes; family Timaliidae; genus Mystacornis; species Mystacornis crossleyi. The sequence goes on from VYZQ01079010.1 coordinate 3,621, forward strand.
AGCAAGGAGGGTACAAACTACAAACCCTGAGAACAGCTCCAAGATGAACAGCCCAGATTATCCTCAGATCTGCAGGTCCACGGGTGAAGAGCATGTGGCAGACACGCCAGATGAGGCACACAAACCCTGTGCAGAGGGAAGCAGGAGAATCCGTGGGGACTGAGTGACAGCCCAAGCAACAGGGAGACACAGGCTGAACAGCCCGGGGAATGGTGAAGTGAGTGCCCTTGGGCCTGGAGCAAGGCACTTAAAAGAGGAAGCAGGCAAGAAACATTTGATGCCATGGTGATGGGCAAAGTGCACAGACCCACACAGGCAGGAGAAACCACCTTAACTCCAGCTATTTTTGAAGCAGGTGGCAGCTGTTTGTGCATCCCCAGGATAAAAGCTCTCCAGAATGGATTGAGGAGGGGCATAATTAAACCCCAGGAAGACAATAAATAAAGAGAGGCCATGGAATAGCAGCAAGATCCTAGCAGCCAGGAGAAGAGCTGGCCCTCCATCCCCACCCTCTTTCCTCCCCCATCCATCACCAACTACTTGGGGTTTGGCAGTGTGCTCACTTTCCCACAGTAGCCGATCTATTACTATTTGGAAGAGCCTCTTCCTTCCCCTCCTCCCCTCCTTTTCAGGCCACAGGGGTCCTGCTTGGCAGCCCCCGGATCCCCCTCTACTCTGAATGTCTGGTGACCAGCCAATCCCATGCAAAGAGCATTAACCCCTCTTCGCCAGGAACAGCCAGAGAAACCTGACTCCACGCTGAGAGGTTTCTCTAGGGTGTCTCTCCCTCCTTCTCTCCTCCCCTTCCCCAACCCCCGCTGCTCATTCTCTCGCCTTTTTCCCCCCCTTTCCTTTCATTTCTCAAAAACTTACTCCAGCCCAGGGAGTGTCACATCTTCCCGAGAATGTTACACAAGCCCATGGGAATTTTTCTTGGACCATGAACAGACCCTTATTTATTTGTCTCTTCTGCCTTTGTTCTTTATTTCCTCTTTCAAGACTTAGGCAAGGCCTCGACACAGTGCTGCCTGGATCCCCCGCTGCCACTTCACTTTGTTATTATTTTCAGAAAGAAAGTGCTGATAGGCAGAGAGCTCTTCAATGCCTTGCCCCAAGGCAGGAGTAAGTCAGCCCAGACTCCCACCTCTGGGGTGGACAAAGGGCATGAGCTCAGGGGCTCTGGCTTGCAGAGACAACCCCCGCTTACATTATCCTTCTGACTGCAGCATCGCAGCCCCTCGGATTAAATCCCCACGAATCAATTCTGCAGTCGTGGCTCTATGCTGATAACAGGCATATGGTACCACGAAAAGGGGCAGTTTCCCAGAATGAAATCAAAAGCCTCCTAATGCACTTAACTCAGGGTCACATAAATCTCTCTTCTGCCTCCCACAGACAACTGGATCTTGTTTACAGGCATTGCAGCAGGCCTGGGTCTCAACAATGTTTACTACTTCTGCACAAACATTCCCTTTCACTAAGCAAAGTGGTACCCTGATCTCCAGATTAATCCAAGCAGAAACAACTGGGAGCAGGTCTGTGGGTAAAGAAGGAGAAAGTTTGTCTTCATCGGTGAAATCAAATGCTATCCAAAACATCACACAGATCTGGGGACCACTTGTCTTCACATTCTTCCTTTAGGTTGCATCATTTCTTGAGCAGGATGAGGAGGAATTTTGCATTTAGACAGTTGATGATGTCACTGACAAGAGGTAAAACCATTTGATGAAAGAATGGGTTTTTTTCAGGCTGAAGAGCCCAAGAACCAGGCCAGGGCAAGGTGGGACAGCACAGCTTGTCCAGGGAACATACAGTGATTGCCTGTCCAGCTCTGCCCCAAATGCAAAAGCCACAAGTGGACACTGTGCAAATAAAAACAGGGAAGCTGAGCATTTCTGCTCAACTGCACAACAGACAGAGCAGTTTACTACCACAATCAGTTGATTACAGGCCAAGTTTCTTTCCTTCTCCACCCTCAGCCATTTTCCTCCCCTTTCAGGTCTTCAGTAACACAAACATTTATATTGAACTGTGTTTCTGAGAAGTCAGCTGCCACAAAGAGGTCAAAAAGGAAGGAAAGGAGAAAGACAGAACTAACGTGTAAGCACATTATGAAAATCTGTAATAAACAAGAAGGATGTGTAGTGCAGGAGGGGAGCTGCTGTCATGTTGAAGTCAGCAGGACAAGCAGGGCAGAAGCAGGGCAGCTCACCTGTGTGGTACAGCAACCTGCCACAGTCAGGCACAGGGACAAAGGGCATTAAGCTCATACGTAGCTGGGCTACCCAGCTCATCTTCATGATGTTCCACTACTGCAAGAGCCTGTAACAAACTGCCCCAGTCTCCCTCTGCCCTCCGCTGGTTTCTCGTCAGGGTTTAATCACTGAGAAGGGATGGGAATTTCAGCTGCTCAGTTTGCTACTCAACCACTAGATCTATCCAGTGCTCACGTCCTGATGATCTCGAGTAAAGTCCAATGGACCGTGTCATGACAAATCTAAAATTTGGCGAGACAAAATGCGCCTTTCAAAGAAAAAAATGCTTTCAAGCATCTAATTATTTTAGAGAACAGTCCAGAAGATCCCTGCCCCCAGTCCACAACAGCACTGTAATTGAGTCAGGGACCAAATCCAAGCACCAGATTCACTTGTCTCCAGCTTGACACAGTCTCTTTAGTGCAGAGACAAGGCTCTGAACTCAGGAACCTCTCGCATATACCCAAGCCACGGAGATGCTCAGCAGTATCACGCACCTGAGTGATGCCGAAACCAGAACTGCATTTTCAGGGCAGTTCAGCTGCACAGAGCCATGTGCAAATACAGAAAGGAAGCCCACAGCACTTCCTCATCACTAAGTGATAGACTCTGGATGCCTGACAAACTCCCCTTACCTCCCCCCCCGAGCGCTCACGGGAAGCGAGAAGACGCTGTTCCAGAGCACAACTGCACTATAAATAATTCAAGAGACTGCTAAATTATGCAAAAGCAATCCCATCGTCCCCCCGGCCAAGCTGAATGCAGGTGTGGTCAACCCTTCCTCCAGAAGTTGCTGCTAGATAGGGATTCTGAGGCCACAGAGGCTTTGTGCCAATAGCACGTATCTGAGAGCACATCGGCCACTTGCTTACAGCCAGGCTTGCACCGAGCAACGGCACGACAGGAGGTATTTGGGGACACGGGGCCAATGGGAAACAGCAGCTCCTTTAACCCACCTCTTCTCCAGAGACCTCACGTGGCCCCAGGAGCAAATGCAGAAAATCGTGTCCGCTTCAAGCAAGGCTGCTCAGTAGGTCTTGCCTCCATGGACCGGATTAGCCGGCAAAAGCTGCAGCTGGACAGCGCTGGCACAGTGAGGCAGGGAAGAAAGGACTGCTGGGGCAGGTGGGAAGGAGAAAAGGGGACAAAAAAAACCCAACTCTGGAGTGGAACACTTTTGCTAGCACAAATAACGTACAGGGAAGGCTGAGCTGAAAGCAGACAGAAACACGGTCTGTTCTGCTGCCCCAATCTTCTGCCTTCGGGAGATCCTGCTTCCCTGAATATCAGGGCTTCCAAAGTTTCCCTTGGAAATGGGGTCATTAAGTAACCGAGTGCAGCTCACGCTGATCACTCAAGGGCACCGCTCTCCTCATTTACCCTGCCCTTTGCTCTGCCTCGGAGCCAGCCCTCACACTACAAGCTCCATGAAAACACAACATCCTCACACACACTGAGCACTGTGCATGCTCAGCCCCTACACGGACAAATCCTTCTTCCAAAACCCTACCTTTCCTAGCTGCTGCAGCCTCCAAGATCTGTCCATGCCCAACATACTCGGCCTGCACAGGCCTCCGTCCTCCTCCTCTTCCCTGCTGCCCAGCTAGAGGTATTTGTGTCAGAGGAAGGAGGAACTGAAAGCACTACTGTAGCCCTCTCTTCAGGCTCAGCACAACCCGCTTAAAATCTCAGGGCTCTAGCTTACCTTCCCCTTCTTTCTTAAAGGGCTCAGCATCTAGGAGAGAGACACCCTTTCATGACTCCCTGCCATGCTGTCTCCCTGGCTTTCTGTTCAGTTCCAGTATCTGCATGCCAAGACAGGGGATCCCAAGGCAGATAAAGCCGGCGTAGCAGATAGCTGTGCTTAGATCACAGGTTTCACAGCTGTGAAGCCGCTATGCAGCGCGTCTGATTTGCATTAAGTCTTTCAGGTGTGCTCCAAATCTGCTTGCTGCAGCTTTGCCATCATGCAAGAGACATGCGGCAATATCCCAAGATAAAAATTACCCCAAAGCCTTGAAGGGATCGTGGAATTTGATTCTGCCTGCTAGCCCTAGCCCAGCCTGTATGGATTTACATAGAGAGGGGAAAAAGACAGGAAACATTGAGGGAAAGGCAGCAGGGATATGGGATTATAGATTAGGCAGCAGATCAAGAGGGAGGGGATATCTATGGTGAAAAGGGCTGCAGAACCCAAGCACTGACCAGAAAATTATCAATAATGCCTGGCTCAGCACCCACACCCAGCTGTTCTCCAGGATTTCTGAGACAGCCAGCAGCAAAGCCAAGTACAGGAAGCGTGGCACTTTGGTTGCTGCTCTCCTGACAAGCCCCTGCGTTTGCCACTGGGCACGGCACAGCCTTGCTCCACGCCTCAGTTTCCCTGTGTGGGAAATGTGAGAGACTTTTCTACTCTGGGTAAGGGCTTACCTAATTAAAAGGAGCTTAATAGGTTGCTTCAAGGTCCTTGGAGAGAAATTCTGTCAAAATGCAAGTTACAGACGATCCTCAGAAAGAGGAGAAGCCCTCTCTGCTTTTCTCCCTTCTGGTCAGCCACATCCACCTCTCCTCACCTTTCCTCTGGCTTGCAATCTGTGCATTACAGGCTGAAAAAGACTGCTGACAAAGCTCAGTGTGGCCATACCCCACAGCCACGGCTGATGTTTTGGAAAAAGCCTATTTAGACACAGACCTGGGCACTCCCCTAGGTGGGGAAACAAGGAACCTTAGCAGAGGTCATCAAGCTGCCTATTCAGCTAGGGGGGTTATCTCGGTACAAAAGGCCAAGGCCCCAACAGCGAGCAGCTCACGTAACTTTTGCTGTCCTAAAGCAGGGAATAATCACTTCCAAAATCACAATTCTAGAACAAGCCCTTCCTGTTTGTAAGGCAGCCAGCTCCCTCGATGCGGCTTCTTCCCTCAGCCTGCCTGATGAAAGCTCGGTGTTCCCCTTTACCTATCAGCTCTACCAGGCAAGTTTCTGAGCACAAAAATACACCCACCCTGCTACAGGTGTTCAGAGGTCTGAAGAGCAGGAGGTACCTGTTGTACTTCAGGAAGAGCTTCGGGAAGTAAAGGGTCTGCGTGCCAAGGAACACAAAGGCATCAGAAAAAGAAGGTAAAGAAATCATGTTTCTGCCTTCCTGAGATATGCAGCCAGAGTTTATTCCACAGGGATGCAGGCACAGAGTGCTTTTGTAAATCCCACACCACTGCTCCAGCACACAGCATTTCTCTTCACCTTCCCCTGGAGAAGGGGGAACTCGCCAGTGCTGTGACAGCAACTCTGCCCCAGCCCCTGGGACAAGTAGCTGGTCCCGGCAACACACCCAGCACTGCTGCTGTGGCACAGCCCAGTCCTTGCGAGACGCTCACCTAATTCTATCAAAGCGCCCCAAACCCGACTCAGAGGTGCCCACAATGCCAGCCTGGGCCCCTGCATGCAGCTCTGTGATGGCTTCTCAAGGCCAGCCTGCATCACTGACCTGACAGCACAGTCCACATGTGCAGTGCAAATATGTCACCACCTTTCCAAGAACATCCAGGATGGGGAACAGCAGGCATTCCTAAGACACTCTCCACATCCCCTTAGATTGCACTGCCCCATGTGCCTCCCTTCCCCAAACTTCAGATCCCCACTGTAATGTTTCACTGTAGTGTCCTGATAGCATTTTGTGCTAGCGAAGCGCAGCCTGACCTTTTGTGCAGAACTGATGGGTGACAGCGGCAGAAAACACGTGGGCACAACTACCCCCACTTTTCTGCTTCTGTAGCCAGGGCTGATAACATGAACCAGCCCTTTGAGGCACCTTCCACTGACCCAAAGTCATGAAGACATCTCTTGTGCCAGTCAGTACGCCCTTCGCCTTCCTCTCTGCCAGAGTTACTGACAGCTGTACCAGTCTTCGTTAGCACCACCTCCTCCAGCGACATCCCACTGATTGGGTCACAGATTCCAACAATGTACAAAGGGCTCATTTTAGAGCAACTAACCCCACCTAAAACCTAATTGGCCTTTAGGAATGAATGCTGGCCCAGCTTGCCCCATCTATCCATCACCAAACTCTCCCACTTCCTTCCTCCACCTTTGTGATCCAACGCAGAGGCTGGGGGATGTAGGGCCATCAATTTGTGATAGCAGGTGCACCTCAAAGATGCTGTTCTCAAGAGAGGAGCAAGCTCAGACACAGCAAGCTGAAAACTCAGCCAGAAACCCTGCCATGAGACAGAGTTTATCTCTGCTTGCTGACAGGCCAAAGCAAGGGAGGGACAGAGAAGAACTTGTCTATCCTAAGGTGCCCTTCACATACTGAACGTGCACAACAACATCTACGTGCACTGCCCTGAACGACTGCCGTACCCATGACTGCTTACATGCTCCACACTTACTGCAGGCATAAACTCAACAAAAGTGCCTGTGTTCCGTGGTAAGTGCATCCAGCAGGACCCGCGTGCCTTGCTACATGCGCCCAGCAAGCAGCCACCCCCATCTGTCACACAAGCACCCTTTAAAGACATGCAGTAAGCATGTCACACCAATCTGGCAGGCCCCAGTGTCACACCACACTTAGCCAGTTGTGCGTGGGAGAAGGAGGAGAAAGGTAAACATAAGGCACATGGGCAGCCCACAAGCACACAAACCTCACAGGTATGCTCCTCAGGCAAACACACCGAGTGTGTCTGTGCCTGCCATGTGCCTGGCTGAGGTTCCATGGGCTCTGTGCTCGCCGTGCAGCCCCAGCAAGCCTCCACACCAGCCATCCCTGTCTCATGTTGGGCACAAGCACTCTGGCTAAGTTCATAGTTGTGAGCACCCACTGAAGCTAACATGCCTGCAAGTACACTCACTATTTTCCACCCGCTCTTCTTGACCTTCTTGCTAAGACAAGCCTTGCGTGCTACCCAGGCAACTCTTTTTCCAATCTTACCAGCATTTGCATGGAGGGAGGGAAGCAAGCAGGCAGCTCAGCCCCCAAACCTGCTCCAGAAACAGCCCTCCCCACTCTGGGCACCTCCAGTGGAGGTGAGCCTCAGCAGCACCTAGGACCAAAGGTATACTAGCCAAAAGGCAAGCAGCTGGGCCACCAAATGAGGAACTGGGCAAGAAAACACACCTGCAGCTAGTCAGAATCCACCCCCTCTCCTAAGTATGTAATTGCCATATCCAGGGCATTAATATAAAAGCTATGCAGGTAAAACTGAGTCCTCACAGGGAGGAATGCTGTACCTTGCAGCCGATTTCTTACCACTACTGCAAAAACACCTGAGGGTGCAGAGGAGCTATAAATCTTTGAGGGACTTTTATGACATGCAATAGAAGAGCCACAGCTTCACTCCTCTTCTGCAGTTTGCAATGGCTCTCATTCAGTGCTTGTTTTATAGTGCTACAGGGGGGCTGGAGACTCCCCAGGAATAGCTCAAAGGACTGCTCTTCTCCCACTCCAGCTTGGAGGACGTGTTCCCAGCACTGCTACTGGGGCTGAAACAAGCACAGGTGCTACAGCTGTGTTTAGGGGAGCTTCAGAAACTTGGGGTTTGCTGGAGTGTAGGGACACCCTCAGGCCTCCCTCCCCTCAGAGATGTCTCTCCATTGCCTCAGGGTCAAGCAATGACTGGCAGGTCCTGCTTGATTTCTGCTCTCCTCTGAGAAGCTGGCAGCAGCAGGAACTTGCAAGTGCTTCCTAAATCACAGGCATCAGCTGGACTCAAACACCACTGCTGCAGGTGGGACCCACAGAGCACAAGAAACACCCTTTGGGGATGGAACCTGAAAAGTTCCTGCTGACTCACACCCTGCTTAGGTGAAGGATACAGGGGCAAGAGCAGGCAGGAATTTAAAATTCAGTTTGCACAGGCTTGGGGGTTCCTGGTGACTCCAGTCATATTCGTTAGCAGGGGTGCCACCAAATGTTTTCACAGGCTTGAACTTTTCACTCAAGAAGAGAGATTTGGAATTAACTGGAGGCTCGTCCTATGGGAGGAGAGGTGCTCAGCACCCACACTACATGCTGGAGGCACAGGGCAGGCACGCTTCTGACCCAAGCTCTGCCCTAGGGTGCGAAGGAAAAGTGCAAGCCCCCAGCTTCATTTCTGGGAAATAGGCAGGCTTCCCCGCGACACAGGCGCAGCTCGAGGAAAGGCAGCATGTGGAAATCCCCGAAGGAAAACCACGAGCCGAGGTACTGAGAAAAGCCTCTCTCCATCCCGCACCACGCTCCCTCTCTTACTGAGCTGTCTGAGGAGGTCTAGAGCTGCAGCAGATGCCGTGTTCCCCATCAACCTTGTCACGCTCGCCCAGGGAGCAAAACTCTCGCAAGGACTGAGCTACACCAGCCTCTGTCACTCCGGCAGGACATACAGCTATTCCAGCCCACAAACAATCCCGGAGCCCTGCACGAGCAGGAAGAACTTGGGTGCCGCGTCCCTGTGCGGCCAGCCCCGAACGGGGGAACTGCAGCCATCTGACATGGAGACAGAGCAGGGCAGAGGGGACGTTTGATGATACACATATATTTGTATGGATGTTTTCCCTCCCACGCACGCACTCCTGTTACTCCTTCTCGCTTGCTGCAGGCTTGGCACGCATCCCCAGCCCGTGCCCTCCTCGCAAGCCGAGCCCGGGCAGCAGATGGGCCTTCGCTGCAGTGCCCCGGCCGGAGGGAGGGTGCCTCCATCCCCGGCGAGCCCTCCGCTGCGGGCAGGGGGCAGGCAGCATCACCTCCCTCCTCCCCACAGCCGATGCTCCCTAGCAGGGGATGCCGGGATTATGGGGGGGGCGTGGAGAGGAGGGGGGGAGAGAATAAAAAAATAGCAGTAATATAAATAAATAAAGAGAGCGAAGGTGGGGGCTCGGCGGGGGAAGCCTCTCCGGCAGCGCTCGCAGGGGATGACGCCGCACCCCCGGGCCGAGGCACAACTTGCAGGTGGCGACAGCGGCGCGGGGGGAGGGACCGATGGGGGTCCCGCCGCTGCTGCCCACAGCCCGGGGCGGCTCCCCCGGGGCGTGCTCTGCCCGCCGCCCCAGCCCCGCTCCCGCTCGCTCACTCACCCCCGGCCGGCGCAGTGTCGGTGCCCGCCGGGCCCCCGGCGGG
>VYZQ01079161.1:0-14619 GCA_013400655.1 Mystacornis crossleyi
GCCTCCTGCCCATAACAGGATCATATCATTGACAGATTTCAGAACTGGTCTGCAACTAGTCTAATCATTCCTTTTAGTGATTAGAGAAGCCAGAGCTGAGATCTTCTTAAACTCTTGGGGTAGAATAATGAACTAGTTGAATCACAGAACTGGGAGTCTTTTCTGATGAACAGAGGCTGTTAAGGCATTATCTTGGGGCTCAGGAGATCTAAGATTTGTCTCAGCTCTCTACTATGCCAAGTTTTGTGTTGATCTAAAACAAATCTCTTACCCCATTTGTGCCTCAGTTCCATGCCTGTGTAGTTGAGATAACACTCTTGGAGGAAAGTTGATAGGAAGGATGTGTTGGGTGTCAAACTCTGCCATACTGAGGGGCTGGGCCTGGTGCGGCTCCTGGAGTGGAGCTCCCAGGTGGTCTCAGTTCCTCAGTTCCCCCATGTGTGCAGGGAAAAAAGTGACTTTTTTTCTCTCCCTGGACTTTGATGAATGGAAAGTGTATGTGTCACAGCTCTGCTATTTCACACTGATCTCTCCACCCACATCCCAGACAGTTTCCGGGTTCCCAGCCCACCAAATCCCTCAGGCATCTCTTCAGGGGCCCTTTGCTCTTCCAGTTGAGTGCTGCCTTATCCCAGAGCTGGGTGGCGGGGTGCAGCAGACATCCCATTTGGGAGCAATCCAGAACTGCTGAAAGGCTGAGCGTGCTGACGAGTTGGTTTTTGTGCGTCCCTTCATTGCAAGGGTGTTCAGCCCAGAGCTGACTTTGTTGTCTTGACTGTCTGTGAGCCAGATCCCCTGGAAGTTGGCTTTATCAGGAAATGTGTCATTGAGTTCTACTTAGGGAGACAAGCACTTCTGAGGGTGATACCCCCAGTTCTGCTCCAACAAGGAATCTGGACGTGCAGGAAGCACGTTACACTTCATCTGCATCTGTAGGTTTTCCTGCTTCAGGCCTGAATACCTGGCTCTGTCCATTTCATATTCTTGCCTGTGCTGGGAAATTTTTATCAGTACCATCACAGATTTGTATTTTCTCTGAGATTATACTTCACACACCTTACACAGCTGCTCCGACCTGTTTAAAGGGGGTGGATGTGGATACAGATGTGGCGTGTGACTGTTTTGTACAGACCACTGGGCAGCCATCAGAGTAGTAACTTACAGTCCCTTTTGATCTGGGCTGGTTTTAAACCAGATGTCAAGCATGTACGCTGGAAAACAGAAATTGTTTCTCTAGTCTCTGCAGAGTTCATCTCCTGGGTCTTCTCCTTGCAAGTAAGAAAAAAAAAAATGGATTTGTGTAGAGCAGTTTTCTGCTAACCCTTATGAAAAGTCTTGTGTAAAAAAGGTTAAAATTTATTTTGATATGTATTAGCTGGTCAAGCTAAACCCTGGAGAGCCTCCCAGATTCACGTTAAAGGTACAACCTGAATTATTATATACAAAGCATGTCTCTGCTGAACTAGATGCCAGAACTGGTGACTTCATTAAGACCTGGATTTCACTTCAGTTTTAATAGTGTCAGGAATCTGCTGTCTTTCTTATTGCTGACCTATCCTAACACCCTGAAAGTGAAATAAAATGCTTCTTCCCACTGCTCACTCAGCTACAGGTGGAGGTGAGAATTTTTGCTTCTTTTTTCTAGGGAGTGCTGGTCCTGGAAGCATGCAGGGAGATCTTCCCCCAGCACAGGAATGCCATTTGGCAGTTAGTCTGGACAATGGGGCTGAGTGGTGCTTCTGTTACTACCCAACCCTTTCAGCTTTCTCCCACCTCCTGCTCATGACTGTGTAGGCTGATGTGCTGAGTTGATGAAGGTTTAGAGAAAATTTAAGGATCCTGTGTTGGAAAGTGCTACAGTGGAACATGAGCACACACCCTGGCAGCCATGATGCCATTTAATTCAGGTCTAGTGCCCTTAATCCTCTTGTAATGATCAGCAAAAGTTCAGACTTTATGCAAGGTGAAGGAGCATTAATTTCCCTTTCCAAGCAAAGGGGAAATCAAGTCACAGGAAAAGTTACATGAATAATTTTCAGGTGTTCATGAGCCTTTGGCAGAGCAAGGAGTGCTGCTTGAGCACCCACCTCTCAATCCTGTGCTCTAACTTCTAGATCAAACGTTCCCAGACTTCTTTCAGTGGATGGGAGGCAGCTGAATAGAGAGTTTGCCTGATTGATGCCCTTTCCGTACATAATCACAGAATCTCCCCGTGGCAATTGCAGCAATTGCTTACGTGGGAGGTAATGGCAGGAAAATACTCTTGGTAGGATTTGTATGTGCTTTGTGTTTGCCTAAACTTGATCTCCTTGAAGTCCCAGAAGTTTGACTTGACACTTCAGAGCCAGCAGAACTGACCCTAGTGCTGGGCAGTTTTGCAGATTTGTGTCTTCTCAATTGCTTTGAAAGCAGGTGGGGAGCTGAGGGAATGAGGAGCAACCATCCACAGAAGTCACCTTTCCATCAGGTGATATTCCAGGGCAAGTCTCAAACACCAGCAGCTGGGAACCTCTGCTTTTAACCCTGCCGCCTTTGGGATATGTCATCTCTTGTGGCCTTAAGCATCTCAGACTCTAAAATGTGGTAGTCTTTGGGTCCTCTGCTCACCAAAGGGTGCAGGCCAGAGGGAGGTGCATGTTTTCCCCCAGGGACACCACAACCTATGGAGTGTCAGGTGAGCAGTACAGCTTGGCAGCCTCCTGCCTCTGCTGTGGGCTTTGACCAAGTCTAAGGTCTCACAGCTCACATGGGTGTGCTCAACAGTGCCTTTAAACCAGCTGGCCACAGTGTGAACAGCACAGACTCTGGTACAGGCTGATTGCCCAGGGCTCCATTCAGCTTCTCCGGAAGGTTTAGCTGCCAGAGCTGCTTAGCCTGAGGTACTCAAGGGAACTGCAGTGTAGATACAGCCTTGGTGACTTGCTGTGCCCTTTTCCACCCTGTCTCTCTCACTGTCCTCTGTGCCTAATGCTTGGGTGAACAAAGAGATGGTGCATGCTATAAACAGTCATGCGCTTCATTTGGCTGAGACTGAGATAGGTCATTTGTCCAGTTCAATATCCAAGGGCACATGGGAAAGTTTGGGTGTGCTCTTTCCCAGTCTGATGGAGTTTGGTTCAGTGTCTTTGGACCAAAACCACTTCCTGGCTGAACTGCTAAGTTCGAATGAGTTTCGGGAGTGGAGAATGTGATCCAGGAATGCCGAGCTGGGTGGTGATGATGAGATCCCAGTTCAGTACATCTTATATGGGCACTTCTTGAAACTTCAAGCTAGTGTGATGCTTCCTAAGCACTGTTTGTAATAGTGCAAAGAGAACAAGAGAAGACCAACACTGGTAACTCCTGAGGCTTTTGGGGGATAACAGAGTATCTTACACAGAAAGCACAAAAGAGGTCATGAAAAGCTGCTTCCGAGTATCTCTGCTGGTTGGGCTGGGAAGGGATGCAAGCTGGAGGGGCTTGACGTACAGTGGGAAGGAGGCCTCGGCTCATCCGAGCGTGCCAGGCAGGTAGCTGGTTGCCCTGTTTCTCCTTGGTGTCTGCTAGTCTCTGAGTCCTGGTTCACAGCTCCCTGCAAGCCAGGGATGGAGGAGATCCTATGAAAATGATGATATGTGACAATCAGTCACAGCAATTAGTGTTTTGGTTAACAGGCCTTTTTTGTTTTCTCTCACCCAGACAGAATGTCACAAATAAATCCTCGCCTGCATTTGCATATTAATTGGATCGGAGACGTCAAGCATCTTTCATTAAAGAAAATGATCTGCATATTTGGAGACATAAAATAGTTATTTTGATGGGGTTTTTTCATAAGATCAGGGGGTGGGGGAGGAAGGTGATGGGAGCAGTGGAAATTGAGGTAGAGTGAAGGCAGAGAAAGCAGCTTTTGTGGTTAACCCTTTGTGGCCCAGAACTAGCTGGTGCCCAAAGCAAAAATAATAATATAAATAAATAAATGCTGGGTCTCAGAGCAGCTTGTAGAGCACTGCACCATTCTCTCCATAGCTTTGTTCGTGAGGCCACAGGGGTGCTAGGTGGCCACAAATGCACTTCCAAAACATCTTCTCCTGTCTAATCTGTCCAGCCACAGAGCTGGATTGTTACAGGGCCCTCCTTGTCATCTTCCTTTCCTGACAGCACCTTGGCCATCCTGACAGCTGCTCCCTCTCAGGCTGTGCCAGCCTCAGGCCTTTCAGATGGCAGGGCTGCAGGATCTGTGTGCAGTGGGTGGCCTGTGTGCCTGAAGCAAGCAGTGGTGATGGGAGAGTGACCGTGTGCCTGGGGAAACACCCTGGTCCCAAGGGAGGGAGATCTGTGTGTTCCAGTCCTGCTCCCATTACCCCCAGATCAGGTGAGGTGGGTGCCAGAGGGTTGGGATGGGTGTTGGTTCCACAGCTGTGACCTTTTCTGATTCGAGGCAGGGATAAAATTTTCTCCAGTTCAAGTCAGTGGTCGTGTACATGGTCCATAGGAGAGTCCCCTCTTTAACTCCTGGATTTCTACTCCCACCCCAGCCTTTGGTACTTTTGGCAGCAGCCCAGGGTAGAATGTAAGGAACCTGACCCTGTACTTTGGGAACTGACTGGGGAATTTCTGTAGGCAGCATGCAGTGGCTTGAGATGGATTTTGGCTAGGACACTGAGGTTAACACTACAATGGGATCCAAGGGTACATTCACATGAATGTAAATGATCATGTTATGGCAGATCAGCAAGTTGTCGCTTGTTAGCTGTGCTGCACTGTGGGACTCCGAGAACACTACTTGCCTGTTGCAAAGTCCAGGTAAAAGGTATTCACCTGAAACTGATGCAGACGTGGACTGAGGGACTGGGTTCTCCTTTGCAAGTTACCACAGCACTGGTGAGTGCCCTTGTCCACCTGCTCACACAGAAGGCTCCCTCCCCTGAGCCCAGTCCTATCCTTTCCAGGCAGTCTGATCATGTGGACCAAGATCTCACCAAGCTCATTTCACTGAGGTGTCCCCAAAGACAAGCTGCTCCGAACCAGCAGGTGTGGCAGCAGCTTTGGTTTTGCAGGTTCCCCATCCCTTTGTCTTGAGAGCTGCCCTCAGGAGTCTCAGCTGAGCATTGCAGAGGAACACAATCTTGGGATTCCCTGCCCAGTGCTGAGGATGACAGGAGCTGGCAGCCTCATCAAGGCACAGCAGAAAGTGTCCTCTGGCCCCAGGACGCTTGGAGAGGAGCCCATGGAGGGCTCTCTGCCATTCCTGAACAGTGGTTTGCATGGCACAGTTCTAGCTCCCCACAGGAATGCTTCCTGGGACTGGGTCAGGGAGAAGGCGGTGAGAGCCGGGCACGTTTAAAATCATGGCACATCACCTATGTCATGCTTTACTTGATTCTACTTCTAAGAGCTTATCCAAGCCAGAAGGACCCCTGGGGACATATGCTGGGGTCAGTTTTCAGGATTCTCCATTTTTGTGCATTAGAAAACAGGGAAATTGGTTCAGAAAGCCCATCTGCCTTTTGGGCAGAGCATGGCTCTCACCTTGGTACAGCCTGGCAGGAGCAGATCCTTCTGAGGCCATGTTTTCCTGAGGGAGTTTCCCCATGTGCCAAACACAACTTGGTCTTGAAGCTGAGAGAGTGAGGACAAAGCAGAGGCTCTGGTTAGACAAGTACTCCAGAGTTGTCAGTAATGGAATGTGGGGGCTGCTGGGGTAGGTTTAAGGAAATCAGCTGGGAATAAATGAGAGATAATTTGCCTTATCAGAGTGCAGGTCTCTCTTGGGCCTCTGAAATCACTGCCAGAAGGTGGGGAAGGCAGTGCAACCCGGAGCATGTGAGTGCTGGTTTGGAGACCCAGCTTCTTTTCTTGGCTTTGCCATGACCCATTTAACCTTAAACAAGTCATCAAGAAATGAAATCATCTCTCTCAGCCTTGATTTCCCTTTGCCTGCCTCTGATATCTTAGCCCAACTGCCTCAGGCTGTCTCATCCTCAGAAATGACCTGATGCACAAGGGGTCAGGTGTAATGGAGCAGCCATAAAGGAGGGTGCAAGGCTGCCTTTCCTCTGTGCTTTGAATCTGGGCAGGAAAGGCTTTGGCATATGATAAAATCTTCAGGGCACTCTTTAGTAGGAAGATTCAGCTCCTGGCTCCAGAGAGCTCTGTCCTAGATGAAGGGACCGTGTTTCACACCCCTGTACTGCCCTATTTTGCAGAAAGGTCTGTAATTAGCCATGATTCCTCTCTTTACCCCACACATCAAGGCATGTTGCTGGGTTTTTTCAGAATCCTGATCCTAGGAAGGCATCAGTATCCAGGAAACTTTATCACACACACTCGAAATAACCCAGAAAGCTGCCAGCCCCATATTAGGGAATGAATCCCTGTCAGAAAGTAAAGTGGATGCGGAATTTATTGACAGGCTACTGCGACTGCAGGCAATTTGTGACCCAGCCCCTTCCTTTACCTCCATCCCTCCCCATGAAAAACAACCCAAAAACCCTCTTCAGTCCTGCAGCCTTTATATTTAGCATGTCTGGGTCCCTTGTCTCAGCTCCCAACATTCACAGCACACTCGGGAGCCTTCCCAGGGGAACAAAATACAATTGCGGGCAGGGAGGTCAGCACAGTGTCCTCCCTCTCTGCCCCACATCCAGTCCTCTCCCCTGTCTCCTGTAGCTCAATACAAACAGGGAGAAAAACAATAAAAACAACAAAATCCCAACACCTGTCAGCCGAAAAGTTCTTTTCCTGAGCCCAAACTGGTAGAGGGTTGCTGTCCTCATTGCTCCAGTGCAAGGCAGGATGAGTCGGTGGTTGGAGCAGGAGGTGTATGGGAATGAGCTCCTCGTTGGCTCTGCTAAGGACAGGACATGTTAATCTTTAATGACTAAGTTCCCCCATTTGTGAATCTCTACCATCACTGCAGCCTCCAAAAGCCTTTCATGTCTGCTGGTGAATTTCCTGGAGAGGTTCATGGAGCTTCTGTAGTTTCTGTTGGGAGTGTAAAGTTCTGCTTGAAGCAATGATTTGGGATACTTGCTTGTGACTTTTAACAAAAGGATTTGTGTATGAATTTTGTTCTGCTCTTCCTTATGAGGAAGGATAGGCACTCAGGAATATCATCTGTGAGGTAGTATGGGCTTAGGCATGAGTTTCTGTAGAGATGTGAAATGTCACTGTACTATATATGTATTAGGATCTAGAGAAAAGCAGGAAAGTGTAGGATGTGCGTTAGCAGTTGAATTGCACACGGAAATTTTCCCCATGCAGTTCTCATGAGAGGCAGGTATCTCTCAGGCTTGTGCTGTACCAAAGCACAGAAAGGTTCGATGTCAGACCACCAAGGGATCAGAGGCTCAGCTCTGAGGACAGGGTTGGTTTGGGGAGAACCGCCTCTCTCCGAGCAGGAGTTTGTAGTAGAAGAGGTTTGGTGGTTTGTGGCACGTTCAGCTCAGTGGACGGGAACTACAGATTGTCTCTTCAGCACCTGCTGTCCTTTAGCAATTGGACGGCAACTGTCAGTCATATCCAGACACCATCAGGAAATGATTTCCAATCAATTATAATTGTTCTTCACCTACTTGCTGTATAAATCACTGATGTTTCATTGCAGATGCCAGTGAAACAAAGGAGCAGGAGTCTCTTCCCTCAACTTTCTGTGTGTGTCTCAGGCCCACCCACTGAGTTTCTTGGGATGGCCCTGCCATTCTGAAAAGCAGCCAGTGATTGGAATTTAAAAGCACTGGCATGTTTTATTGCCTCTGGAAGCAAGGGACAGATAGGAGGAGAATACTGTGTGCTCTTCATGTCTCTGTGATACATGGGCAGGTGGGGAGAGGGGCTGCGAACAGAACCCACACCTCCAACGTTCAGCTGATGGCAGAGGCTTTATGCCGAGGTTTTATTCAGAGGCAGTGGAAGCAGTGATCTCATTAATGCTGGATTAGGTCCTAAAACAGCCTTTCCCAATGGGATCTTGGGTGGAGTTTACTAGACAGGTGTTCTCACTTTCTTATTCATTCTTCTTCTCCTTCCTCTCCTTGTTTCTTCCTCTTCATCTCTTCCAGGCTTGTTTGTGTGCTTAGAAAGGAGAGGGACTGGCGTTCAGAGCTGGATTTGAAGCCAGTAAAAGACCTGCTAAGGCAGGAGGCACCTAATGCTGTTTGATTTTCATGGTATCAAAACATATGAGCTCTTCTTTTGAAATCTCAGCAGTGTGTAAGATGGAATGAAGCACCTCTGGGGAAAGGAAGGTCAGAGACTGAAATATCCTTTTGGAGAAGGGCAGAAAGCCAAGCTGGAAAGGCGAGATGCATGCAGACTGTGGAGGGGGGAAGAGGAGTGGGATGAGGGCAGTGAGGAGGGATGCCAGGAGGCCGAGGCTGGGCACAGAGTGGGATTGCGTGCGGCGGTGGAACCATGCCAGCACAGATCCTGTTTGGCCGGCGCAGCCAGTGCTGGCTGGGCCGGAGTGGCGAGGAGATGCGTGGCCGTGGGTGTGCGGCGGTAGGGAGCCCGGTCAGGCGGGAGCGCGCCGGGGCAGGCGCGGGCGGGCGGCTGCAGCAACTTCCAGGCGGATGATTATTTTATGGAGTCCTCAGAAGTCCAAAGTTATGTGTGTTTGTTAAGCACCGTAACGCTGAGTTTATTTAATGTGGTTTTAACTGCTGCATGCTTTTATAAATCAAAATAATTAAAAATAATAAATTTGAAGGTTAAACAACAGCCTTTGCTGTGGCAGAGGAGAGAGAATGTCTCTGGGCTGTGTTTGCGGGGAGGGAAACAGGGGCTCCCAATGGCTGCCTGCACCACCGTCACATCGCTCGGGGGACGGGGGCAGGTTTCAGGCCGGTGTAGCAGGGAAAAGGCAGTGCCGAGGTCCAGGCTGTGGCACAGTCATATCCCTTCACACCCTGTCAAGGCCATCATGAGGAAAAGCACATCCAAGCAGCAGTGGCAGCCCCAGTTGTATCCTCATGATAGCCAAAGATTGCTGGTTCTCTTCCTCTTCTCCTAGTATTAAAGCACCTACAGACACTTGGGTTTGTTATACTCCTCATAGGATTTTCCGGCTATCGATATTCTTGTTGTTGCAGGGCATTTCTATTGATGCCACATCTCAGCCTGCATTATTTACACAGAGCTATCGAATCTGTCCCAGTATTCAGGACAGCCTGGCAGAACCCAGCCTCCCTCTTTAAAGGTTAAACAGGCCAGGTCCCCCCACAACATGGGCTCGGGGCTTGGGAAATGCAGGGCTCCAAACAGCTACCTCCCTCCACACACACTCCCTTTCATTTTAGCCCAGAAAGGTTATCCTGAGGTGCTGGGGACTGGGAAGTGGAGAGCGCTGGAGAGAGTGTGTGTCTCTTTAAATGCTCTTTGTGTCAGCGTGATAAGGAATTTGATGGCTTTATCAGAA
Organism: Mystacornis crossleyi; assembly: GCA_013400655.1. Classification (NCBI taxonomy): domain Eukaryota; kingdom Metazoa; phylum Chordata; class Aves; order Passeriformes; family Timaliidae; genus Mystacornis; species Mystacornis crossleyi. The sequence continues at coordinate 9,395 of VYZQ01079161.1, forward strand.
ATACCAAAGCTTTATTTAGCAGGGTGAGGCGAGCGCCACTCGGCTCCTCACAATCTGCTGATAAATTGGGGGGGCGGGGGGGGGGGAGAGAAAAAAGAAAGGAAAAAAGAGGCAGTGGGGAGAGGAAAGTCTAAACTTTCCCTTATTGCATTTGGGCATGGCCCAGCTTCCAGGGAACATGGAGCTGGAAGCATTCCATACCCGACCACAGCTACTCTGGATGGTGAGGCCAGGTGTGTGTTAGTGTCCTTGTTAGAGACCAGAGCTCTTGTGAAGAACAGAAGCAGCTTGGGTTTCTCCGCACTGTTCACCTGGTTGTATCTCTTGCATCATACCTTTTCTTCTTTTGTCCCCAGTTTGCTGGATGGCTTATCTTCCCTTTCACCTCCACGCATGGTACTCAAGCATTTTTGGGCAACATCTGGGCTATAGTACAAGCCTTTGGGTATAATGGCCTTACTATTCTTTCTCCATCCCTCAGACTATGGATTTCAACGAGAAGTTTGAGTTTGGCTGTTTTCTGGGTTTCATCGCCCTTACCTGGAGTTTCCCTGCCAGGTTATGTGAGTGGGAGGCACAGCAGTAAGGTGGGAAAGGAGAGGTGTCCCATGGGGTCCTTAGGCACGGTATGAAGGTGAATTCTGCAAAGTATTCCTTCTGCAGCATGAAACTGGCAGGGAGCTCTCAGCTGGAATGGGAAACACCCCCCAGATCAGGTCTTGTCCCAGCCTGCATTACTAATCCAGCTACAGGAGAACAGGCTGACATCTGAGGGGCATATCCACCCTTGGATCTTTGCAGTCCTCATCCATTGTCCCACTGGGCTGTAAGAGGATGTTTGTCAGTGCTCACCCCAGTTCCCCTACTGATGGGCATACCTCAGAGGGAGAGTAGACATGGTTGAGGAGCTGGTTTGGGTGAGATGCTGCTCTCCCACGGCGGAGATACATGATCTGATTTATCTATTGCAGACCCCCGTATTGTGGGGACCTCCTGCAGTGAGGGCAAAGCCGAGTCACAGAAATCTTCCCTCAATGCACTGTTGATGGATTTGGGAAAGACAATGCTGAGTGAGGAGCCCGGGATCACAACCCCATCCTGCCTGCACAGTGCAATGCTATCACTGCTTGCCATCTAAATAGGCTAAATGTTTATTTGGTAGTTAAACCACAGAACAGGGAGTCAAGCCTCCTGGTCCCCAGCCACAGCTCTTCCACCAACTCCCCCATGAAAATCTGCTGCCTTCTCTTTGCCTCTGTGGAAGCACTCCATGCACATGAGCAGAATGGCACCTGGGTTTGCAGCAGAGCAAGGAGTGCGCAGGGTTTTCCAAAGGATGCACATTGCCATGGCTCCGTCAAGGCTGAAGGAGTTGCGCTGCTGTACTGAAACAAACCCGGCCCCATGGTTCTGCAGCAGTCTGAGATCTGGGTTGGGAGGTGCTCAAGACAGACCCAGTATCTCTCCTGATTTGCGTTTATCATTAACACATGACATCTATTATATATCATTGCCATGTTTTGTTGTTCATCGTGTGCCTGCACGCAGGCCACACACATTGTGACAGCTTTGGTCCCTTCTTGATCTTGTGCCTCCACACCTTTTCTTTCCATCTTTGTGTTCATTCTTACTCCTCCTCTTTCCTTTCTCTCTTTCGTTTGATTTTTCCTCTTTCCTCGGCTTGCACGCATGCACACAGACAAACACATACACATACGAAGCCCTTTCACAGTTGGATCATCTGTTCTTGGCTCTCACCCACATCTCTTTTTGATGTGGTTTCTGGAGGGTTTGGGCCAAGTCCCCGATTTCTCTCTCTGACATCAGGAAGCCTGCTGCAGCCTCTGATTCCAGCCGGATCTGGTTAACTCTCTTAGGAAACCTTGCCACCTACCAGAGGACGACTAGTGCTCTAAGCCTGGCCGGAAAGGAGAAAGAGGGCTTGATCTGTGCTGAGTTACAGCCTGACGTTCTGGACAGTTACTCATGATTTACACTGATTTGCATGAGCACAGAACAAGCTTCTGAGTTTATGCAGCATGGAGTGTCTGGAGGCACTGACTATGGAGCTGCTCCTTTAGAGGATGTTTCCCCTGTTGGGGTTGTGTGGTTGCTTTCCCTCTGCAAAGCTGGCTGCATAGGAACAGTCCCCTGAGCTCCAGGCAGGGCTCTGCCTCTTAGCTCCCATTTTGGTCCTTCTTGTAAGGATGTAAAGCACATTTTCTCTCGGTCTCAGCCTGGGACATCTTTCGGCTTTTTTGAAGCCCTGTCTGGTTCAATGCTGTCCCTCTAGCACGGAGGACAACCTGTTCACTTGAGCACCATGTCCAAGAGAACCATCCATGGTCCCCAGGAAATGCAGCTGTCAGTCCCACGGGCAATTCCTCCTCCAGAAGGCAGTGTAAAGATGGTGTGATTGTCAGAGGGTGAGTAGGCAAGTTTAAAAAAGGCTTAACAGTAGTTGGGTCTAAATGACCTCTCTTCTCTGGAAGGTTTCAAAGATCCACGGTCACTTTTGGGAAGAGAGGCTCTCCTGAGTGCTCCCTGTGTGATATCTCTCTGCGGCCGCGGAGTGGCTGCATCGCAGCTGGCTGCGCTCAGAAGTGCGGTGGAGTCCCCTGGGAGCTGCTGGGAATAGTTGTGCTTTCAGCACAGAGCGGATGGATGGGACAAAGGGACAGAGGCAGAGATACAGCCTGCTCTTCTCAACACCCTTCTCGTGAACTCCTGCCCAAGCTGCCCTCGTGGCTTGTCTCAAATCCTGTTAAGTTGGCAGCAAAACTTTCACCAGCCTCAGTAAAGAGCAAACATTTTCAGTCAGGTCAGTTCCAGGGCCAGGGATGGGGTTAGGAGGAAAATACCTGAGCGACAGTTTGCTTTAATAGAATGGGGAAGGAGGTGAGAGTAGATTGCTTTGGGCATGGGTAATGGGGCATGGAGACCTCAGTGACTCAGCCAGCACTGCGAACTCTGTCCTGGTCACTCAAGCTGTGGCTGTTTGTTCTCTTGTCTGAAATGAGCCCATCATCTCAGCCTGCAACCTAGCAGGCTCATGTCCCCTGCCACAATGCATCTTCCCATGTGGCACTAACTGGCCACACCAACCGGGAGCTGGGGCTGGAGGGGCTGTGGAGCCTGGACCCCATTCTGGCTTCTCTTGCAGGTCAGTGATGAGGTGGGGACAGTTTTGCCCCATGACTGCCCACACAGCCCACACACAAACTTTGCATTTGCTGATGATCCTGAGCTAAATTTGTTTCTTTCTAAAAAGAAAATTTGTTTAGAATGGGCTAAAAGGCCTCAGGTTCCCCAGTGTGGGCCTGGGGTGCTGGGATAGCACAGCTCCTCCCTGAAGCTGGCTAATAGAAATCAGTCCTGATTAGGATTAGTCCAGCCAGCACTGAGCTGGCAGGCTGATAATCTAATAAAAATTCCCAGGATTGGTTTACTCTGGGGAGGATTTGTGCTGGACGCAGGAGGAGCAGGATTAGCCCAGCTGTGTAAGGGAAGGGAGGGGCAGCCCAGGGTGGGCAGGGAGGCTGCCGAAAGGGTGGGGGGAGCAAGATGGACAGCAAGAGTAAGTGGAAGTGACAGGGTCAGACCGGGCCTTTGTCCTACAGCCTGATTAGAGAGTCTGCCCCCAGTTTCTTACACTTTGGGATGTTGTCGGACAAACTGGAGCTTAAATCTGTCAGAACGCAGTAGAGATTGGAGTTGACATCCCAGGAACATATTCCTTGCTGTGCAGAAATCCAGCCCTGCTGGGAAAATGTGAAATGCCCACCCCAGCCCCCTCTGAGCTGGAGGAGATGAGCTCAACTTCTTCCTTTAGCTGTGTTGGGTAGTTGAGGCTGAGCAGCAGAGAGGCTTGTCCAGAAGCCGGGATCTGCCATGAGTGATCTGTGTTGAGTTCCATACTGGTCTCTCCAGCTTCAGCCTCCGATGGAGAGGAAGTCCCAAAAGCCAGGTTGCTCTCCGGCTGAAATCACCAGGCTTTGTTGCATGTGGTGGCAAAGGCACCCACCATATGTGAGTGAGAACTCGGCAGGAGATCTTTGTTCCTCCACGGAATCTCAGGGGGGCAGAAAAGCTCCTTAGCACGCAAGGAGGAGGTCTGAAGCTGCAGGCAGTGACTCTTCAGACTAGGGCTGCCAAGGACTTTTTGGGCTGCTGTTGTTGAGGAAGACCCTTAATAGGGGAGGCAGAGCAGGAAGGTAATTTTCAGGCAGTATCAGCCAGGCCCCAGATGTGCAGGCAGTGAGGAACAAGCTTTGCAGGGTTGCTGATTTTTTGGCAGCCTTGTGAGGGCTCCATGCCCCGCACTGGGTTGCCTGGGGAACTGCTGGTGTGTCTGGTGCAGCGCACAGGCATGGGGTGCTCCCTCAGCCCCCCGTCTGGCTGCTCTGATGCTGAGCGGAGAGCACCCAGATAGCCTTTTTGCTGCAGGAATTCTCGGCCTGTCGTGCCTGGAATGACTGTGAAAAACAGAAGTAACCGTGAAATGTGTGTGCCCATTTCCCTAATTTTAAATCAGCAGTATATGGGGGAAGAAAAAAGACTCAAAGTTTTCACCTTGATGTTGCACAAGATGATCTGCGGATTATTTCAGGTATATTCTAGTGCAGAACCTAAAGATGCCTTGACAGCCTGCTCTGGCTGCCTCAGCTGTGCTGTTTAGCACTCCCTAGGCAAGTCAGGAGAGGAAGTAGCCCCACAATCTTCTGAATTCATCCTTTAACTCCCCCTGTCACTCCATTCTCCTCACCTTCAACTCATCTAGACTGACTCTTCTGCTCCTTGCCTGGGAAGTTCATCACAAAATCCCAGACTCTCTAAATGTGTCTTATCCCTGTGGGGACACTGCAGAGAGAGACCCTTTGGAGCATGAAGGGGGGAGTCCTGCCCGGAGCAGAATCCAAATAGCCACTTCAGATATTCCTGGACACAAGGCAGGAGCTGTATAGGATGCAAACCCTCTCCTTGAGTCAGAACTTCACAGAGAAATGCCCTTGGACCTACAGAGGGTACAGATTTTGTGAGGGGGTTTTTGTGCTTCCAACAATCTGCTGCTTCTGTGGATGGGCTGGAGCACTTCCCAGCTGACTGGATCTGTCTATGGACCAGCATCCTAAAAGCTCTGGGGTCTGGTGGTTGTTTGGGACACCCTTCCCTTCAACTACCAACCCCTGTTACCCCAAAAGGTAAAAAAAAAAGAAAGAAAAAGC
>VYZQ01079200.1:0-14141 GCA_013400655.1 Mystacornis crossleyi
ATACACTGTAACCCAGGACACCTCTCTGGCCTGTCCACATCTTTTTTACATAGGTTACTTGTAGCTGACCAGAAGGAAGTATTGGATAGCATCAGGAACTTGTGTGTTGCCAGCTTGATTTGTCTGGTAGACAGCTGTGGTGTATGCAACTGGATCATAACTATGGGGTGATCTCACTGAACTCTCTCCTCTGATTCCTGAGGGGCATTCCCTGTGTCTCCTCTATCTCCTGTTGTTTGCATTCCTCCTGCCTGCTGCTATTCTGCCCTTTGGTTTGATTTTAGGTGGAGGAATTGATTCGCAAGACAAGCCAGACCCTTCAGCTGCTGATAGAGCACGACCCTGTCTCACAGCGCTTGGACAGGCTTCGCTTGGACTCCTGTCTTCCCACCCACATAAAGACCCCCATCTCCCCACACTCCCTCTCTCCACTGGACATCAAGGAGAACCTGGAAGGAACACTTCGACGGCGCTCCCTCAGGTAAAGACTTGGAAGCACTGCCTCTGACCTATCATGCCTTTGTCCTGTGCTCCCTAAGGGCAGCTTAGGCCTTGTGATCACAATGACTGTGGGGAAAGAGCTTATCTCTGATGTGAGCTGTGGTATAAACCACTGGAGAAGTCATGGAGAGCTTTGGATTCTGCTATTTATGTATGCTTTCTCTCTCTATTCCCTTTCAGGATGACAAGCTTTCCTTAATAAAAATAAAGAGCTCTAAAGCTCTAAGAAAAGCTACCAAGAAAAGCTACTAAGTTTCAGAGTTAGAAAATGTAAGGGTCAGGTTTTTACCAGCCTTAAATGACTGGGGAAGACTGTCCTTAAGGGGAATCTGGCTGAGACCTGGGACTTGGGAAGAAGTCTTTCTAAGAGTGGAGCACTCAGTTCCTCATTTAGTCATTTACCAGTACTTTGGTTAGAGATAGCAAGTGATGTGACTTCACAGCTTCCTCCCCTTGTTCTCAGAGCTCCACCTCAGACTGCCAGTGCAGATGTTGTTGTTGTTAGGCAGCTCTGACTTGGAAGCTGCTCTGGATTCATAAGGAGCTTCCACAGTGCTGGGAGAGCATCTGGCTTTGGAGATAGTAAAAGCACTGGAGCACATTAGAAACTGGTCCCTTAGCAGCGAATGATTTGATATGCTGGACCAAAAGTTTTCCAGCAGCTTCCCTGATCTTCCTGTCATCCTTGTTTTCCAGGCGAAGTAACAGCATTTCTAAGTCTCCTGGCCCCAGCTCTCCAAAGGAACCGCTCCTTCTGAGCCGTGACATCAGTCGTTCTGAATCCCTGCGCTCCTCTTCTAGCTGCTCCCAGCAAATCTTCCGGCCCTGTGACCTGATTCATGGTGAAGTTCTAGGAAAAGGATTTTTTGGACAAGCGATCAAGGTGAGGGAGGTCCTCAAATATTCATCAGTTACTTTAAGTACAGCAATGTCTGCCTATCTTGGGATCCTTCACCATAGCCTTGGTGGGTTTGCCTTGCCGATAGTGACCAGTCTTGGATCTTCCCTGGTTTGCTCTGAGATCTGTTCTGTTTCATTCCATGGCCGTGCGTACCTCTGACTGCAGATGGTTTTGACTTTGTCCCCTTTGATGTCAACCTTGGCCATACATGTTCATCTCCTGAGTCAGATTTAGCACTCCAGAGTGCCTGTCATAGCAACCTCCTGGCTGAGGTGGGGAGAACAGGGAACAGGCTACACTCTCCTCTTACAAGCATCTTTCTTTTGATGAGGTGCATTCAGCACAGCATTTCTCACCCATCCTTAGTGTGGCATTTTGGGGGTTTGCTAGGCTGATGTAGCGACCAAGTCTGAACCCCTGACACAGCCTAAATGGCTTGTCAGTGTGGGGGTAGTGGTCAGGTCTTGCATGACTCTCACAGTTAAAATCTCAATCAGTAGCACTTCTCTTGCAATTAAGCTCTCTGATCTTGACTGAGGGTACTCCAGCAGTTCCTCTCCCAACATTCCTGACAGCATCAGGGGGCAGATTCCTCTGCCTTGTTAAGGTGCTGTGAGCTCCTCAGTACTCAGATTGCACTCACCATGGGATGGGACTTCTCCCCTTACGCTGGTATAAACTTGAGGTGTCCAGCCACCATGTTCATCTCATGCTTCCACAGAAGGTGACGAGCCAGCACTACAAACCCAATGCTTGATCCATACTAACTAGCATATTTCTCTTCTCCTCTGCTCATAGAGAAATAACAGGTGCAGGTAAGTGGAACCTTTGCTCTGTCGCATGCTTTTGTCATCTGTCCCAGCAGTTACTGGCACAAAGGCGTTTCATTTCTGCTCAAATTACCCCATGGCCATCCTGTTCCGGTGCATGCTCTGGGAGTTAAATTTGCTCCCTTGGACTTCCATGTGACACTTGTTTCAGTTTTGCTGATATGTCAGCATAAGAATTCCACTTCAACGTGCCTTTGTCTCTTCACTTCCCTTTATCATTGGATATTAGATCCCTGGCTGAAACATATGTCCCTGGCTTTCCTATCCCTGGCTGAAACAGGCAGTGTTCCCTGGCTCATTACTTGCATATGGATGCTTGATTTCAGACGGGAGAGTAGAATATTGTATTCTTGCTTCTGTTGTGTTATTCCATGCACTCACATTTCACCTATGTCAGCTTTGTTATGTCCATGGCTCCAAACAGAACTAGTGTGTCACAGTGTTTGCAAGAACTCAAAAGCTTTCGAAATACTATAACTGGGTCTTGTGTTCTGGAGTTCCATTCTAGAGGTTTTTTGAAGGACTTTTTTTTTTTTAAAGGTAGGAGGAAAAAAAGTGACATTTTTCTTAAACTTCAGATTGACTGGGTGTGATGCAGCAAGTACTGTATCTGGTCACATAATTCTCCTCTGATCCAAGAGGCAAGGTGGTTGTTTAGTTCCCTGGAGATCTTAGGGAGCCAGAGCTGTCCAAGTTAAGCAAACAAAGAGGAGAGGATTTCCAGGAAAATGTGCTCATAGGAATTTGGACCCTTTCTACTCACTCCTGCACCCCATGCAAGCAAGCCTGAGCTGCAAAAAACCTCCATAACACAGCAAAATGCCAGGAACTAGTTGGAGACAGGCAAACGGTTCTTGAGGAGCTGGAAATGCTTTCCATGTCAAGAGCCAGGAAATTTATTATCTTTTTATTATGATGGATTTCTCTTTCCAGTGTTCTAGGACATTCCTTGCAGGTTGAAACACACTGCTCGAAAGGAGCAAGGTAAAATTACCTGCTTCCTGCTTTAACTGAACAGCCTGTGCACTCCAGTTCCACTTGCATGTGGATGAGATTCAGATTCCCCATAAAGCATTTATCATTGGGCTGTTTGATTTGGTTTCTGATGTAAGTGAACATTGATTCCTTTGCTGATACAGAATGTAGTTGGTAAAGCCTGTGTACAAAATGTGAGCATCCCGCTGGGCAAATGCATTCCATAAGGGAACTTTGAGGCATGCACCAGTGTGGAACTGGTGCCTTTGGAGGCTTTGGCAGCCTGTGTGCATGCTCAGCCCTGTGCTACCCAAACTGGAGCCTTCAGCTCTGGATCTTGGCATGATCCTCAGTCAGCTTTAGGTAGTTTCTGTTTCACATACAGCACTTTGGTGAATTCTGAAAGGAGAGGTTTCGTGCCATCTTCGGCAGATCCCTGAGCTCTGAATTTCCTCCCATCTCTATTCTTCTCTAGAGGGAGGGGAATGTTACACTTTTCCCAAAGAGTCACAGGAGCATTGGAGCTCTGTGTTCTTGAACCTTGCCTGTAGTTGTGGGTTTTGTTTCCACCAGGTGACTCACAAAGCAACAGGAAAGGTGATGGTGATGAAGGAGCTGATTCGCTGTGATGAGGAAACACAGAAGACTTTCTTGACAGAGGTACGAGCAGATTTCAAAAAGCTTCTGAGCCAGTAGTGTGGTGGAACTCTCTCCCATCTTCTCCAGAGAGAGAGATCCTGCCAGCAACCTGGCAGGAATGAGGGTGCTGAGGAGGGAGACATTGCATGGGGAAAAGCTGACATGAGCTGAATGTTTGCTGCAGAGAAGTGTGACTCACACTGGGCAATAGACATTGCTTCAGCTCCAGTTCATTAATTTTTCAGTGATAAGAGCAGCCTCAGTCTGAGGCAAATTGAGCTGTGTAGTACATAAAGCATTTATCCCTTGAGCCTTGTGCATAAGTACAAAAGATGAGGGCCAATATCTGTAAGATATTTAAGACTCATGCTGTATTTAAACAAAACTATTTTCTTGGTGGCTGCCTACTATGTTTTTCAAAGTCAGATTTAGCTTAAAGGCAGCTCCCTAAACACCTGACACATACAGCACAGATCCAGTAGCTGCCCTGGAGAGCTTCTCACTCTGAAAAGTTAGCCAAACTCAAGGGTGCTCTCCTTAAAAACTAAGATCAGGTTAATTGCACAGCATGAAACGGAAGAAGCAACAGTTAATTGACAGCCTTAAGGTTGGGATTTGAATGTTCTCTGTGATCCCAGAACAGGACTTTGAGCACCGGAGTGCTTTTCACCACAGAATGGATCTGTCAGGACTTGTTCGATTCACTTTTTGGGGTGGGATGTCTCTGCTTGCAGGTGAAAGTGATGCGCAGCCTGGACCACCCCAATGTGCTGAAGTTCATTGGTGTGCTGTACAAGGACAAGAAGCTGAATCTCCTCACCGAGTACATTGAGGGGGGCACGCTGAAGGACTTCCTCCGCAATGCAGTGAGTACGGACACCTGGGACACCTGTACTCAGTGAGCCTGACTGGGTCGGTGGTTGTACCAGCCTTATGTACTCGTACTTATTGTACGTACTCTCTCTGGAGCTGTGTGGTAAAGCTGCTTCTTAGCTGTGGGCAAGCTTGAGGCAGGAAGCCTCTTCTTTCAAGGGCTGTATTGTGTGTCTGCGGCTGCCGTAAGAGTCCCTGTTGTGAAGGAACTGCTGTCACCAGCTGGCTGGTAAGACAGTCCCTGACCATTGAGGATTTGTCTTTCAGGACCCATTTCCCTGGCAGCAGAAGGTCAGCTTTGCCAAAGGAATTGCCTCTGGAATGGTGAGTTGGACTGTCGCTTCATCACAGAGCAAACTCTGGGGTCAGGGTTAGTGGCTTCCGCAGGGTGGTGTACAAGGGGCTGTGGACGCTGCCTGACTATTGGAATTGGGTTGTTGAGTCTGTAAAGGCTCAACTGGAAATCCCTAATACCAGCTTTTCTCCTTGTGTTCCAGGCTTACTTGCACTCCATGTGCATCATTCACAGAGACCTGAATTCACACAACTGCTTGATCAAGTTGGTGAGTTACACCTCTGTCCCCACAGCGTGCTGCTCCTCTCCTTGTTATCTTCCTCCCTTGGTTTTCTCCACATGATGTTCCCTCTTTTGTCAGGGTGGAACTGATTTCAGAGAGGCTTTGTGCCCCAAGCAAAGGAGCTTCATTCTGACACAGGATTTTCCAGACTGATCTAGCTTTGGCTATTTCTGTGTTCTGTTCTCTTAGCACCTTTCCTTTGGTAGCAGCTCCTGTAACAGTCACCTTTTGAGAGTTAGTACAGTTCTGTTCTTTATCTCAACTATGAGATGTTCTCTGCAGCTGTTTCTGTTCTTTTAACCACTTGATGACTTTTTATTGGCACTCGAGATTCAGACAAGTGTGTACGTGTGTGCACGTGTGTATTCTCTCTTTTTTAAATTCTGGGTCACAAGATTTTTGTGTAGTTTCATTCCCTCAAGCCTGCCCTTGTTCGCTTGACTTCAGACAACCCAGGATGGAACTCCAAGTTAATTCCTGACCAGGTAAAAGAGGAAGATCTAAAAGGAAAGGTCCAGGTATCCCCTGGCAAGTGTAGCCAAATTGATGGGATAAGTGCTAGCAACCACACAGGAAATAAGACAATGAAGGGAGGAAGTGATGAGTTGGGATTGTGAATTGGGTATCTTACACCTGTCTGGACATCCTGCTATGCTCATGTGGCTGCAGGAAACCTGCATAGTTGCCCTTAGACTATAGTTGGTAGTGAACAGAAGTTGCAGCCTCTTTGCTCCTGAAAGGAGCTGAAAGTAATCAGTGGCTTGTACTAAATCCCCTGTGCAGGATAAGACAGTGGTGGTGGCTGACTTCGGTCTGTCTCGGCTGATTGTGGAGGAAAGGAAAAAGCCCACTTTGGAGAAGCCTTCTGCTAAGAAACGAATGCTCCGCAAGAGTGACAGGAAAAAGCGCTACACGGTGGTTGGGAACCCGTACTGGATGGCCCCAGAGATGCTGAATGGTAAGAGTCCAGGAGCAGGGAGCAGGCCAGGAGACTCCCTGTGACAAGGTACAGAGATGACAGGATTACTGAAAGCTTCTGTGCCACAGTAACAATCGAACCTTTCAGAGCCTGTGGTTTTAGACCTGCTAATGTGGAAGCTTACTTATACACACAGAGGCCATAGCTGCAGTCCTGCAGTACCTGACCTGGTAAGCCTTTGTACCAGCCCGGGTAATGTTTCTGGCTTTACAACAGAAGCAAGAGGGCAACAGAAGTAAACTTGCTATAATCCAGATACAAGGGAAAACAAAAGAGGCCTGAGATAACACTGAACCCAAGATCAATTTCTGTTACAGCCTCACATTTTGGAACTGCCCCTTGAAACAGGGAGTCATTGCACTCCAGGATGAGGTTTATGTGTGCTGTTGCATAGATCTAGGGAGAGGCCATCTGCTGCCAGGTTTGCTGAAGCCTCAGGATTGAGGTGGGAGTTGTCCAAGTGCAGGGAAATCTGGATTTTGGCATGCAGCCCTCAGTTGCATTAAGGTTGAGCTGTGACACTTGGAGGAAAAGCTGCTCCTGCAGGAGTTGAGGTGAGGGCGAAATACAGTGCATACAATTTCCTCCCAACTAGCAGCTCTCTCGACCAGGTTGGGCAGTTTGGCTGGCTGGGATATCAGCACTGTCCAGCACAGTCTACCGGGGAAGGGAGGACTGGGCTCCTCTCCCCCTTCTGAGTTCTCCATGTTGCTTTCTTGAGTGCTGTTCTGTTTGCCTTTCCTCAAGGCCTCCAGCCCTAGAGGAGCCTGAGGCTGCTTCTGAGAGTTTGTCTCAGTCCTGGCGTTTGTCAAGAGAACAGCAAGAGCATAGTCTGACATCACCTCTGAAAGCAAGGCTGTTTACCAGCTACTGGCTTGGGAGGGGTGTGTCTGTAAGCAGAGCATGGCATGCTGGAGCCTGCCAGCTTTCCCAGGATCAAAGTGCTGCTGGTGTGTAATTTATTATCTCTGCAGTCACTGCAGCTGGGACTCACTGGCTGCTGGGGAAACTGAGCACTGGCTCCATGCACTGTAGAGGTGCACAAGAACAGCAATCAATGGAAATGGGCAGAAGCCTTCCACAGTTATCCTTAGCATTTTCTCAGACCTGATACATAAGGCTTCCCAGTGTTGTCCTGTAATTCCCCAGTACAAGAGAGAAGCAGAGCTAAAATCTATAATGGTAGTGTAATGCAGTTGGTATGTACATGTCTTGGGGTGAGTGACCCTGCTCAGGTTTAAGCCTTGCTTTGTCTTCCCCTTTTTAGGGCCCTCCAGGGAATAGGCTTAGTTAAGCTTTGTACTGGCAGCTCCTGAAATAGCTAGGTGGGTAACTCTCTCTCTTTACAGAGCTGAGTGTCTCATGTTTCCTACAGGACAGAGCTACGATGAGATGGTGGACATTTTTTCATTTGGGATTGTTCTCTGCGAGGTAAGACAAAGACATTACATGGCATCTTTAATGGGCCTTGTCCCCATCTCTGTGCACACATGGTATCACCCAGATCTCTTCGTCTGAGTGTGCAGCCTGTGACCTAACAGCACATTATTAGTGAATTAGGCTGGGAGAACAAGCTTACCCTGCCTCTGTTTCCTCAAGGAAGATACCTGTCTTGTGGTTTTTCTGGTCCCAGTTTCTTCCTGGTCTGAAAGAAATGCAGAGGCTGCTCCTGGACTGAGAGCAGCTGTAAAAAAGTCATCAGGTTCTGACTGACCCTAGTATCCATGTGAAAGTAGATGTATTCCCTAGAACTGCTACACTTTTTTCTTTTTCTACTGCTTCATTAAAGAACAATCAGCTGCATAATCTCAGCAAATTCAGGGCCTCCACTGGGGATGGCACTTCACTTCAAAGAAGTGGAAACAAAAACCTCTTTGCAGGTCGATTAATGAAGCTTGCACCCTGAAGTGTGTTGGCTTAGTTTATTTCTGAGCCAATGCAGAGTCTGACTGTTATATTAGGCTTTTCTATCTGCAGAACAAAAAGCAGCACGTGAAAGCTGCAACACCCTTATTTTCAGTTTAAAAGGTGTGTATGACAGTGGCAATACAGATGAAAGGCAGGGTGTTATGTGTAACACAGCAGTTGCAGAACCCTGGGGGATGCCAGCACAGTTTCATCTTCTGGATTTGGATGAAGAGGACAAAGAAAATATCTGCATAAATCTTTGTGGCGTCATCTGGAGCTCTGTTTACACTGGGCCCTCCTCTCAGAGAATGTTGTGGTTGTGAGTGATAGATTTAGGAACTTGAAAAATCTGTATGTGGGATTAAAACAATTGTTTCATCTAGAAAAAAAGACAAATAAAAGGGTAGTAGCATATGAATATTTTCCTTGTCACTGAAACAGTGATGCTAAAAAAAAAAAAAATTAAACACTCAAACAGATAAGGAAATAAATCTGCCAAAATACATAATGGGCCTTTCTGTCTGGTTACAGGATGTGGTTGTCATGCTGAGTTATTGGCATAGAGAAGCCTGAGTGGTTATAAATAACACCTTTTCTATGATACCCAGTGAGGCTTTAAACCTAATACTCTGTCCGTATGAAAGTTTGTATTGACCTTGTGAGTCCAGATCACCCCACAGCTCTCTGCTGTGGGCTCCTTCCCTTCTACATTTGTGCTGGAGGTGGTGAGCACTGGGGCAGTGCTGGGGCAGGGCTTCCCTGTCCACCCAGCCATACCTGGCTCTCCTTTACCTGCAGCCTCCTGGGTGTCAGTTGTAGTTGTTCTTATCTGTCCCAACCCTCTGGCTCTGGTGGGGGCTGAATCTGTCACTGGCAGAACAACTCCGAGTTAGGGGTGCTGTTGGCTTCCCAGCATTGCTTAGGACAGGCTGTGAACCGAGGGGCTTTGCTGATGGCGTGGTAAGATGGTTAGAAAGGGGAGGGGTGGAGTGGTGATGCAGGTTGCCTTGATTACCTGCAGTCAGGAGGGGCTGCAAGACACTGTCGAGCTCCCTGAGAGGAGCACATCATCCTGTGTCTTCTGGCAGAGAGACCCTGGACAGAAGGAGAAGGCATCTGCGACTTCCTTCACAGCCATGGACTTACCGCCAGGTCTTGAAAAAGTTTCCAGTGATGTTTGTCTGTACCTAGTGCCATGAGCAAGTGGCTTCATTGGAAAGGAGGAACAGTGTTTTTTTTCTTTCTTTTCTACCATAATACTTTGAAGGAGCTTCTGCCTGATGCAGAAGTTCCCTGTTTGTTAACACTCTGGAACTGCTGCAGTAGTTAAGTGCTTCTCTCATTTTTCCCTAGATCATAGGCCAGGTTTATGCCGACCCAGACTGTCTCCCACGCACACTGGATTTTGGCCTTAATGTCAAGCTGTTCTGGGAGAAGTTTGTTCCTGCTGATTGTCCTCCAGCTTTCTTCCCTCTGGCTGCTATTTGCTGCAGACTGGAACCAGAGAGCAGGTAGGTTTGGGGTCTGGAGGACTCCTCTTTGGAAGCCTGCAGGATGCATCTATATTCCCATAGTGGAAGGACTGCTCTGCACAGAGGACAATTCCAACCTTCTGTGGGAATGCTCAAAGGCTTCCATGAGTGGAGAGACTTCAGACTCAACAGTTTGGGAGAGAGACTGCTGTATATGGTGTAGATCTGTGAAACAATTCCAAGACAGAGAGAGTAAAGGAGGAATGATTGTTCAGGATTCCTCAGGTACAAAAAGTAGGGGCAGACTTTGATAGTAAGGTAAATACTTAATTTGATTTCAGTTATGAAACTTGTAAGGTAAATACTTAATTTGATTTCAGTTATGAAACTTGTAGCTTCAGAACACTGTTGCTGCCAAGTAGGTTCCAAAGAGCCTCCCTGGTCCCTGGCTGTAAAAACAGGTAGCCCAGACAGATGGGGGCTTTGCAGTCTTGGAAGCTGAACGGGGATGAAATCATGTCCCCGTTCACCACTCTGTACATGGTACAGGGACCTGGATGGACAACTAGCTCAGCCTTTCCAGATGCTGTTCTGCTTCCTCTTTCCTACTCATGTTTCCTCACTGCTGCTTCTAGGCCCCCCTTTTCCAAGCTGGAAGATTCCTTTGAAGCTCTTTCTCTGTACCTGGGAGAACTTGCCATCCCCCTTCCATCTGAGCTGGAGGAGCTGGACCACAATGTGAGTGTGCAGTATGGACTGAACCGTGACAAGCTACCTGAAAACACAACCTAGTCCACTCGTCCTGCTGCCTGCGTCACTTCCATTGGAGCTGGGATGAGCGTCAGGGAGGGAGATGCACTTCAGCCACTTCCAGGGCATTAATGGGGCACCACGCTGTGCATTTGCTGCACTGCCTCTCTCTCCCCACCCAGCTTCCCTCCTCTTGGATATCCTGATGCACTGTGGATTTCTGGCGTGTTTCAGAAGCAAAAAGGACCATTTCCTGCCAGCTGCACCTAGGAAAGCTGCTGAACACTATTTTCTGGCTTGAGAAATATTTCTCTGGCCTTTTCAGGCTTCTTTACTGTGGTGCCTTAGAACTTGGCTGCAAGCTGTGAAGCCACCCTGGCCTGTCTGCCAGGGAGGGAATTGCTATAGGAGACTCTCCTGAGTAAGGACCAGCACTTCTGGAACAGCTTCTCCCACTGACTGCCCTGCTCAGAAAGTTGGGGAAATTGGACATCCAGCAACGTGTCCCACCAGGACAGCACATGTATGTATTTGCATGTGTTTCCCAGAACAACCCACTGAGATTTTGCCCTCTGACACACATCAGAGGAGGAAGTGAAAAGCCCTAGGAACTGGGCAGCTCTCATGAAATACCTGTCTCCGGGGAAGCACATATGAATTGTTGTGTTGGTTTTGTGGGCTTTTATTCCTTCTCTGTCTCTGAATACCTCCAAAAGCCTGCCTAGAAACACTAAGACTGAGCTCTGCTTGCCCCTCCTTATGGCAAATGAGGCAGGCAGCAAATGAGCCACTGGAGCATCTTCAGACCCTGCACCTGCAGTGAGTTTGCCTGCCCAAAACCTTAACCTCGGTGAAAGTATTTGAACCTGAATGTGTAGTTCTGCACTAGGCACTGGCTGTGGACATTCCTGAGTGCTGGAGCTCTTGGCCTGTGGACATGAGGTGACAGAAATGGCAGCAGAAGGTGCTTGTCAGAAAGCCAAAGGTTTGAAGTGGCTCAGACCTTGGGCATGGACAGTGGCAAAGGGGGACTTGCCCAAGGTTAATTAAAGGATGGACTTGTCATGAATAGAAAAGTGCTGGAGAATGTCCCATCCTCCCTGGAGTGGCAGCTGGAGAACTAATAATTCAGTTGCCATTACCTCATCCTTTCCTGCAGATTGTGCAAGTTGCTCCCTTTGAAGGTCCTTGCAGCTGCTCCTGCAGTACCTAAGCTCATTCTCCAAACAGAAATTTTCCTCAGGGTCATTCCCTGCTCTGAGGAAAAAAAGGCTTGGAGTCATTGGGAGGTGGGTAGGGGTGTATTTTCTTCCACTACTTCTCTTCTTTCTCCCTTGGTGGGAGAAGGAAGGAAGAAAGCTACTGCTGCAGTAGCTCACGTGGTTGGCAGAACTGAACAAAAAGCTGAATTGAGTTCTGCTTGTAAGTCTCACAAACATCATGGTTTAACTGGATTTTTAGTGTGCTCCTTTCTCCCTCCTCCTCCTTTCAGCATTGAATGGTGGGGAATGGGTGTTAGTCTTTGCTGTTACTTTGGTTTCCTCCCCCTACCCATGAGTTTAAAATATTATGTATAATAACATGGGACAGCCAGCACCTGACATCAGGTATGTGAGGGGGGTGTTTTTAGTCTGCATAGAGGTGTTTTAGAAACACTGGGGACTCCCTGTGCTGTGAGTCAGGCAGGAGCCTCTCTAAACTGGGTCCAGTGGATCCAGGCTTGTTAATAGGATTTGCCCTTTCATTTCCCCACCCAGGCTGGTTTGTGACGGGACTCCCTGAAGGGAGAGTCCTGGGTGATGTGTGGGTGGGGTTTATGAACTGTGATTTGCACAGCTCCACATTCTAACTAAATTAAAAAGCAGTAACTGTATGCTATTGAGAACAAGATTTTGTGGTCTCTGTGTTAAATAAAGCCGGAAGCTGTAACTTTCTTGGGTTTCTATTGTAGTCACAAAATGGCAACATCAAAACTGCCCAGATGAGTTACCACGTAGAACACCCTTTTTTGAGTCAGTGGACTCTGCCACGTTCACAGAACTGCAGAATCACAGTGCAGTGCTCTGTAGGATTATTTACCTGGAGCAAGGGAAAGGGAAGAAGTTGTTAAGTTCTGTTCATTTGTTGGTTGGTTTTTAAGGGTGGACAGGAGTCAGCAGATCAATGGAACCTCTCTCCATTTTCCTTTTCTAATCCAGGGATAAAAATACAGCCTGTTCTTGGAAACGTCTTATTCTGAAATACGTAGCTCAAGGGGCATTTGTTAAGACAACAACTGAAAAAAAATGCTGGCTCTGTTAGTACCTCCTGTAACCTGCTGTGCTCTGTCTCCACTGTACTTCTCAAGGGATGGAGGTGCTGCTGAGCAGCACCAAAGCAGAACTGACCCAGGTCGGTGCAGGAAGGGGCTGTAACCAGGAGTGTGTTCCCACAGGCCAGCCTGCTGAGTCACCCACAGCTCACACCCCCACAGCTGCTTTTCAGGAACAGTGTCCCAGTCCAAGACCCACTGCTGGCAGCAGGGAGACAAGCTGCATGCCCCTTGTCAGTGCTGGTGAGTGCAGGCATTGCTTGTAGGGATTTACCTTTGGGCCTGGCAAACTGAAGTGGCATCTTCCCTTCTCAATTCAAAGTCTGAAACAAGGCAAAGGATGCTGCTCTGGCAGGAGGAATGCACAGATGAGCCACAGTCCACACAGGTCTACAGAGCATTTTTCTTTTAAGCTTTAATACAAGGTAGCACAGTCTGCACCTTCTCATAATGAGGTATTTAAAATATTTTACAAAGAAATGGTACTCAAAGGCATTTAAAAATAAAATATTTCCCTTTTCTGAATCAAACATTAACACTAAAACCCCTGCTGCCAAGTGCTGCTCCCTGTTAGGCCCACAGCCATAAAGCAGATGGCTAGAAAACTTACTTGAATGGCTTGAATCCCCTGAAGCGGGGACAGATGTTTCCCTGAACTGGCCTTGCCTTGGTGCCATTAGGGAGACACTGCAGCAACCATCCCTTCCAAACCCCCTGAAATGCTAATAAAAGTTGTTACAAAACCTCTCTAATAGGACCAGGCTCTGTTAAGTAAGTAGTCTTGCTGCACAAGCTGAGTGTGTGACAGAGGCTGGGCCAGGAGCCACGCCAGAACTTCACTACCTTACAAACCAGCTGCCCTGTTCTGCCCTTAGAGCCAGAACTGCCGCACTGTGATCAGGGTGACCACCACAGCTTGGCCACTCGGTCCAGCACTGGCTCTGTAGGAAGCCAAGGGAGTTCAAGAGTGTGTCAGCTATCCTCAGTGTGTAACCTGCTCTAAGTACTGAAGGGCAGTTTGTTTTCTTCGCTCCACAACTATCTACCACTGGCACCTTGCTTTCCTGATCTGTGTAAGTGAGAAGGAGGCACAGACAGAGCCCCTGGACACCTACAACTGTGTCTGTGCATGTAGCACCACAAGGGAATGGAGAAGTGGCCTCAGCCCTGGAAGACCTGGATTTGTCAAGAGCTTGAGGAGAGCTTTTCCGAACTGGCACTGGGGCTAAACATACTGCTTCTGGCCAAAGACATTCCTCAAATAAACTCTTCCTTGGAAAAACCCTGATCCATTAAAAGGATTCTGGAGAGTGCTTCCAGCTCTCAGCCACTAAAGCAAAAACGTAGGAACTATAGAGTATAATTATCTAGCTAAGTCTGACATAAAGCTCCCCTCAGTCCCTGCAGTACTGTTCTCTCCTGAG
>VYZQ01079266.1:0-11860 GCA_013400655.1 Mystacornis crossleyi
TTTTTTGTTCTCCTCAACTTCCTGTTTCTTCCATCTTGCCGTGTGCTGACCTCTGACCTTTCCCTCCAGTCTGTCTGAGTCTCCCCTTTTGGGACATCAGTCTTCTGATACTGCCAGGTGAACACATTATCCGTCTTAGTCCGGCACGTGACTGTATTCCCCTGAGGTAGCATGGAACCCAGCTGCAGTGTGCTGATTAGATTCTGCACTTGATAGCTCTGGTTAGGAACTATCTACAGCGAGAGAGGCAATGAGCCCCTCTTTGTGGAGAGAGGACATGGGGTTTGCTCTTACTTTCCACTGCACTTTGCTCCTTTAGTAGGGTTGTTTAAAATAAGTCGTTGGGTTCTGTGCTTAGTATCCAGAGTGCAGCCAGTGCTTCTAAGCTAAGCTCTGCAGTAGGTGGATGTGTGCTTAAATGGAGCAGCCCCAGCTTTGGAGCAGAGCGTTTGCTGCCTGGGATGTAGTGCTGCAATGGGGTCGAGTCTTCCTGGACGTAACGATGGAGCTGCCGTCAGTCCCACGTTTCGCTTCCTACTGAAAAGATTCAAACACTGCTCCAAAATTAGTTCACTGGTCAGTTCAGGTAACTTATGTGGTGAACTGTGAAATACCTAAAGCCACAAGTGAACGTAGTGTTATATGACAAATGTAATTTTTGAAAGATGGCATAAAAAAAAAGTTAAAAGCGCTTTCCCCCCTTTTTTTACTTGTTGTACAGAGTAGTTAAGTGATGGGTACAGATCAGGATGAACTCAAGAGAAACAGTGTTCATTTCTCATTTTAAAATGTTTCTGCTTTGTTTCATCTCAGGAGGCGTTCTCTGTCCTCTTTCCCTGCACCCCAGGATAACGTAGAGCCACATCCAGGTGCCAGTAAAGAAGTGAGAGTGCCCAATACTGCCATATGTGTCTTTGTGAGTACAGAAGGAATTCTCTGCTCTGCCATTCTTTGTTCTGATTTTGGAGGAAGAGAATCCTCTGTGTGGGAACTGATATCCTGAAACTCTTTCTATTAGCACTGCCAAACGGGAAGGAATTCTTGGTTTGGTAGAAGCATTCATTCAATTTAATTCTTAGCCCAAATGTTTCTCAGAGCCAGCGTGTTTGATGTCTGTCTTACTGAGGTCAATGATGACAAAGAAGTTTTCTGAGGGCACAGGAAAATTCCACCCCATTCCACCCTCTTGGCTCCCAGCAGTCCCTATTCTATCATGCCATAGTAGAGCTGTGATTGAGGAAGGGATTGCTGACAGTTTGGGATTAATTCAGTTCCAGTTCTCCACAGTGAAGGGAGTTGTGGCACCAAATGTAATCCAACAGACCTGGTGAAAAGGAGCTCGTGGTGGTGGGGTGTCCTCGTTTGCTGTGCATGATCAAAGGTTTTCAAGCTGAGACCTCCTTTATTTGTTCTTTGGCCTCACCAACACAAACTCAAGTTTCTGTGCAGGGCATTGTCTTGTGACTGAAAGGAAATTGTCTTGTAATGCAGCTGCTTGTTTAAACGTGCCTCTGGGGCTTTCTCGGGCACTCCAGAGCTCAATGTGGATTTTTCATGGATATGAAATTACTTATTTTTTTCATCCAGAGTATCAGTGTGGCTCTCTGCATGCA
Organism: Mystacornis crossleyi; assembly: GCA_013400655.1. Classification (NCBI taxonomy): domain Eukaryota; kingdom Metazoa; phylum Chordata; class Aves; order Passeriformes; family Timaliidae; genus Mystacornis; species Mystacornis crossleyi. The sequence goes on from VYZQ01079266.1 coordinate 1,614, forward strand.
GCAAGGAGCCTTGTGTATTCTTGCCTGCCCTGGCAGTGTTTTCTGGAGTGGAAGTCGTGGGTGGAGGGGGTAGCAATGTGAGCTCAGGTGAGAAGAGGGTCATGACTGAAGTGGCAGCTGGAGCTGGCTTGAATAGGGGACGTCAGGGAAGGTGTTAGGCTTTAGCTCCAGTTTTGAGGCCAGGTCGGGGGTCAAGACACGTCCAGGTCTGGCAGAGTATTCCAGGAATGAATGCGGGGGCTCTGTGGCAGAGGTTTGGCAGATGCAGGGAGCTGACTGGGCTTACCTTCGGAGGGGCCAGTAGGAGGAGGTGGAAAAGGTAGTCACTTCAGGAATCATTCCCAGGCATAGCCTCTAGGCAAGGCCTTTCACCAGTTTTGTTGTGAATGGCTTCTCTGCCCTTGCAGAAAGATCAGAGCTGAAGTCTGAGGAGCCTTAAATATGAGCTGGCAGACCCATTCAAGCAACAAGTTTTGTAAAAATACAAGTTTCCAGAAAAGCTGGTTTTGAAAGAGCAGTTACTGAAAATACTTAAAAAATAATTAGGATTGTGGTGGTAATACTGTGTGGGTAAGTAGTATAAAGCCGTGAAATTAATAGAGGAATAAAAAAAGAAAGAATCTTAAAATTCTTACAGATTTGAAAAGGTTAAGAATTGAGAACATTAAGGTGTGAGAAGCAGGGGTGCTAGGGGCTCAGTGCGTCTGCAGAGAGGAGGCCCAGCTGGAGGCCAGGTCCCCAGCGAGCAGGTGCTGTCACACCTCTGCTCACTCTGCTCCATCACCAGTGAGTGCCGTGCATCTGCTGTGCTGTTTCCTGGCAGACCTGCCCAGCCCAAGCCTGACCTTAGTGTTCCATGGTTGCATGAACTGGCTGGATCATACTCCATGGCTGTCTCTAGATGGAGGAATGAAAAGTTACTTTTCTTCTACAGCACGTCACCTGTTACTGGGTTTTGTCCTGTCCTTCCCTTATTTGTTTTTCTGGTGTGACTTAAGAGCCTAAGCTTGGGAAGCATGGTAAGGCTTTTGGTAGTTTGTTATCACTGCTGAGTCCTTACTGCTGTTTTTCTTGATGTGCCTTTGTTTTGCCTTCAGATAAGGATCGGCCTTTTTGCTGTCCGTCCCCCAGCAGCCACAGCAGTTTCAGTCTGTGGCTTTATTTCCCACGTAGCGCTGGCAGATGCACAGCTGGGATTCTGTGTAACCTTTAAGTTCTGTGGCTCTCTGGTGTGTGGGCTGTGGGTATGTGCTAATTCCCGTTTGGGTGGCTGTTCTGTTCCTCCCCCTCCTCAGGATGCACATGATGGGGAGGTGAACGCAGTGCAGTTCAGCCCTGGCTCCCGGTTACTAGCAACAGGAGGCATGGACCGGAGGGTTAAGCTGTGGGAAGTCTTGGGAGGTAAACCTTTTTGCTTTGGGGTATGACGGGATGCTAAATGAACTCGTATTACGGGTCACGTTGTGTCAACTTCTGTTCCAATCCATTGCTCAAGTTTTTGTTCATCCTTCTCTGTGCAGATAGGTGTGAGCCCAAAGGTTCCCTCTCTGGCAGTAATGCTGGGATTACAAGCATAGAATTCGATAGTGCTGTGAGTATCTGTGCAATATCCACTGTTTGTAATTGGGAGTAAATTAATGGAATTATGTTGTTCTCTACTATCGTTTCCACTCTGATTGAAAAGTTACCTAAAAAATGAGTTAAAACACAAAAGTAGCTGAAAGTAGTTAAAATTGTACAAAAGGGTTTTATTTGATAAGTTGCAGTCCGTAATTCTGATCCTTGCTTTACAATTTAGATGATGATATGCAGCTCAGACACTGGCTGCTACAGATTGTTGTTTAAAGTAAGAAATTAGTCTTCAGCTTTCCACTGAAGCTGGCATAAAGCACAGAAGAAGCAAATACACTGAGGCAGTACCCTGTGACGCTGTGCGTCCGTAAGTGCTTTACTGAGGTCTGTGATGAGTCGTAAAAGGTCTGATGAGCCCAAGACCTGCAGTTCCACGCCCTCTGCTCCCAGCAGTCTCTCCCCAGCCGTGGCAGAGCACTGGCGTGGCTGGCAGAGTGTTTGCTGACAGCATGAGATGTGCTCAGGTCGTGTTCACCGGGAGCAGCGGAGACACGACTGGGATCAGCATCCAACAGTCCTGCTTGAAGGAGCTGGGGGTCCTGGACTGGTCTAACTGGACATGTGATCTGACTTTTCTGCTGAGACCTCTTCCATAACACAGAGCTGATATAATTTCTGCCATTTGGTGATTCCATGTGCTGAGTTATGGCTCACACCCGAGAGGATCCTTCTTTGGGACACTGACCAGCTCGTTAGAGATCTGCTGTTAATCTGCAGGAGAAACTAGTCCTGAGGTTTAGCAAGTTGCTTGAACACCTTTGCAGTGATCACTGCCTGGGTGAAATGCCAAAGGATTACAAGGATTCAGGAAAGTCTTTTGAGAGGGACAGGAGTGCAAGCATAAATTTTGTGGTGGCCGTTCTCCATCATGGGTGACTTGTGGGAGCCCTAAGCCTAAAGCCACGAACAAGTCGACTTCTCTCCCTTCAGGCAGATTTCATTTTTGAAATCTTAGCTTAAAATGTTAGAATTTTAATGAAAATGGCAAGAACCAGGCTAATTCCACTCTGAGTGAGACCTGCTGAAGCAGTGGGAGTAGATGATGCAGGGCTTTTTCCCTCTGAAAAAAAAATACCCACCAAAAAAGAGGAAAACAACTCCACAACAGATGAGGGTAAACTAGAACACATTTCCTCACTGCAGCAGAAGGGAGAGATGAATGCCCTTTTTCTGATCTTTCTGGTTTAATTACACATTGGCATACACTATTCTTGTTATGATAAGTATATTGTTTTATCTGTAGCCATGGTTCTACAAACCCCCCCATTTCGGTGAGAAGCAGGTGCCATAGCCCTTTGGGAAGGGTTACATCAGCTTTCCATACTGGCATATGCTACTGTGGTTTTGGTTTTATTCTTTTTTTTCCTTTGGCAAAATAGCACTGGTATGGTTGTAATGATTTATTGGAACTGTTTGAATTTGGTTTGCATCGTGACTAGCAGAAGGAATTTTAAAGGAATCTTGTGTTCACAGGGTTCTTACCTCTTAGCAGCTTCAAATGACTTTGCCAGCAGAATCTGGACAGTGGATGACAATCGATTACGGGTGAGTCTTGAGAGGCAAAGCAGGGCACAGGTTGTTTCTGCCTTGTATTCCCAGTTTTGTCTAATGGGGACATGGAAATTTTGGAAGTTGGGCATTTACAGACAGTTCTAATAGTTCTTTTTGTTGAGAGGTTCTTTATCTCTTGAGGGTCTTCACAGCAAGACCTAAAATAGAGTGCTGATCTCCACACAGCCTTGCAGGAAGCCCCAGTTACTGCGCATCTCCCAGTACAACTCCCCAGTTAGAAAACCCTTGCCACGGGAAGTGCACTTCCGTGTGCCCGTCTGGGGCAGTTTGAATGCTTCCTGTGATTTACACAGAGCCACCTCAGTGTTGCAGCCTCACTCGAAGGAGAGGCTGCTGAAAAGGGCTTTGCAGAAGACAGAGGGACTTTGTTTTAAGTCAGGAGCAGCATTCTTGAAAAGGAGCCCTTTGCCTGGCTGTGCAGGGCAGCAACCCCCAACATGCTGGACATCACCCTCAATGTCTTTTGAAAGGTTCCTCCTTTCCTCCCAAATGCTTTGTACTCATGTTCTTTAACACTTGGCTCTGATGTGAAAATTATCCTGTGATTGACCAAAGGTTTCTTCACAGCTTTCCAAGAGCTTTTTAAAATTGTCATTTCCTATGTACATTTCCTGAACTTTTTATTTTAGGAAGATGCTACTTTGCTGTTCAAATCTTGCTCACCAGCAGATGCCCTGTAGTTCCCTGGGCGGTTCTCACGTGGAGATGTCAGGTCTCAGGAAAGTGATGAGTGTCAGTCCTTTGGCACCTCCTCCTTGGCTGCAAAACCTACTGTTGGATTCTAGTGAATACGAGTTTAGCAGACACAGATTACTCCCTTTACACCTGCTAACATTCACCTGGCTTCACATAACCTTGCTGTAATTCTTTGGACAATTCACTGTTTCCTGAGATAAAGTAGTGCTGTCTGTTTGGAGTGTGAGTGGTGTGGACTTTTCGTGGCTTGCACATAAGCAGGAGGCAGTAAAGCTGAAATCACTGGAAACTTTGCCAAAACTCCCTGCCTAAATGTAGGTACCTGTATGTGATGTCTGTGCAGCAAGGGCAGAAGGGAGATGCAGAGTGAAAGATGGACCCTCCTTGCTAGAGTTAGTGTTCCTTTCTTAAGCCAAGGTGGTCTTTTGGGGATGATCTTCTGAGTTTGGGTTGTGTGTCACGTTTGGGGTTTTTTCCCAGACTTTGCTCCCATTTCTTTCCATTCTTCAGGGCTTTTATTTTGTGTTTCCCCAAGGCCAGATTGCTTTGTGTAATCTGATACTCAGCTGAGTATTTGAAAACATGTAACCATATACAGAGATTTCGGTCTTGTTTTTCATAACTCTTACATTAGCAATTCATTATGTGTTTTGTGATTTAGTATGTCGATGTTGAGCGATTCTGAGTGAGTGTGGTTCATGCTGTCAGCCCCCCAGAGCCTCCCTCTGCGCTTACAGAGGCTGCTGCAGGCAGTTTTGCTGAAATGCCTGGTGGTCTCAGCTTCCAGGCTTTGGGATGTAATAGCAGTTGGGCCTGGACGCCCTGTTGTGTCCTCGAGGGAAGCAGGAAGGCAGGATTTCCACGTTCAGCGTGCTGTGACCCCTTCTCATCGGTGTGTCCTGCAAGGCTGTGTTGCAGTTGCCATCAGTCCGTGATCTGTAGGTGTGCAGAGTGCTGAGGAGGGAGCTGGCAGGTTCCTGAGTCACTGGAGAACCTGCAGCCAAAGGTGACCTGTGTCTCCCAGCTCCAGGCTGGACTCTGTGAGAATTAACCCTCCTGCTTCACGTTGACCTCTGTTTAGCTGTGATAGATGTTTTTTCTGCCAGACAATGCAGGAGACACGTAAATTACGATCTGAGCAAGTGGAAATACTCACTTTCACCCTGTCAATCTCCTGTCCCCAGCACACCCTGACAGGTCACAGTGGTAAAGTTCTGTCAGCCAAGTTCTTGCTGGACAATGCGCGTATTGTTTCGGGAAGTCACGACCGGACCCTCAAGCTCTGGGACCTCCGCAGCAAAGTTTGTAAGGAAGCCTCACTTCTGTCTTTCATCCCTGTTCTGTGCTTCTGCTGAATGCTCATGGCATCAGATCAAGTACTGAATCTTTTTGCCCATATAAATACAGAAAAAGCTAGCAGTCGTCCCATTTTCTGTTATTCTTTAAGTAACTAAATTCCTTCTGCCTCTTACCTGGACTGAGAAATCCTGTGTGTGCAGGAAGCACTGTGAATGCTGTTATACTGAGAGCAGCTGTTTTGGGGAGTGTTCTTTGTTTACCAGTCTGGGGATGGGTATTTTAATCTCCCACTGAAAATGGAGCCAGGCCTGAATTAAAAACTCAGGTTTTTAACCCTGAGGTGGATGGAAGTGCCTCTTGGAAACACACCAAAGATTTCAACATCTCAAATGGAGGAATTGCTAGGATTCAGGCTTTTCTTTGGGAGAAACACCTTATTTCCCTGGTTTTTCTCCTATTGTGGGCTCTTAAATCTGCTTGCGCTGAGAGACCATTTGAGATTCAAAGTTATCTTGATACCTGAATTGCAAACACAGGTCAAGGAGACAGATTCATGTTTAACAGCAAATTATAGCTGGCTAAATATGAAGTGGAAATGAAGCCCCTGTCATGGGAACCTTTGAAGTCCCAGCAAAGGAGATTGAGAAGGGCAGAGAGGTTGAACACTTAATCAGGATTATTTTAAGACAGTTTGCCCTGTGCCACTCCTTGGGCCCTGCTCTGTGTGGCCACTGTATGTGGGGGTGGTGGTGTAGGGATTCTTTTCTGGCTCTGTTTTTATCAGTTTGGACAGTGTGAATTTAAGTGTCACCATTGGTTCCTCCTTTCTAGGTATAAAAACAGTGTTTGCAGGATCTAGCTGCAATGACATCGTGTGTACTGAGCAGTGTGTAATGAGTGGACACTTTGATAAGAAAATTCGTTTCTGGGACATCAGGTAAAACTATTGCAGGAGAGCTTGTGGTGTAGGAGTGGTTATGGGTTTGCTGTCAAGTTAATCTGAAGAAGGGAGCTCCTTTTCCTGCACTTGGCAGCTGGGGAGACTTGTAAAAGGCCATTAAAGAGACTTTTGTTACTACTTTTATGCTGTTTGGTATTACAGGTTTGGGATTTTTTTGGTGGGGGGGGAAATACCATTTCTTTTCTGAAAAGGCAGCCTGCTTGCTGGTAAATAATTTTCATTGGTCATACTTGCTGTTCTAGGGTGGGGTTGTGAGGAAAGTAGTGTCTAACTGTTACCTGGAAATGCTATCCACAAGGTGGGGTCTAGCTTGGGAAAGAGAAAATGTAAGAATAAACCAGTAATCCTTTTTCTCCTCTTCCACACTGGGGCAAGTCAAAGTTGTGATGCACTGGTTTGGCTTCTGGACCCTAGTTCACGGCTTTCTTTTTCCCTTCCCCTTTTTTTTCCTCTGTCTGTCTTTAGAACTGAAAGCATAGTGAAAGAACTGGAGCTGCTTGGAAGGATCACAGCTCTGGACCTGAACCCGGAGCGAACAGAGCTCCTGACCTGCTCCCGTGATGATCTGCTCAAGATCATCGATCTGCGGGTCAGTGCTGTTAAGCAGACGTTCAGGTGAGTGTGTTCCTCACAGGAACACTGAGTTTCACAGCCTTGTGCTCGGGGTTGCCCGCGGTGCTGGAGTGGTTTCAGGACCTCTGTGGACAGAGCAGTCTCCTCACTCTTTTTCTACACGGCTGGCAAAGCTCTCTGGAATGTCTAGAAAGAGCAAAGATGTGCTCTAATGGATCATCTCGTGTCTCTTTAAGGAAGGCAGCTTGACTTAGAAGTCTGTGGTCTAAAGGAAAGAATTTCTTCAGGTGCCATTGAGAGAAGGGTGTATGAGAAACGTTAATTGGGATAAATTAAAAATTAATTGGGATAAAGGGATGCTGGAGTTTTATTCTGAACCGTGCAGAAATCCTTAACATTGTCTTTAGTGTCTGTTCTTATAAATGAGTTCACAGTTACCTGATTCTAACTTTGCAGTGCCCAGGGATTCAAATGTGGCTCTGACTGGACGAGAGTTGTGTTCAGGTAAGGGCAGACATAAACCTGATAAACCTTTCCCCAGCTGAACTGAGTGATTCCTGCTTGGCTGCACTGGTCCCCAGTTACAGCTAGAAAAACTGGGGCAGAGTTTGTAATTTGCCCAAGGTTACCTCTTGGTCAGGCCAGAGTGTATCCGTAGATATTGATCCAATGTCTTGGAAATGCTCTGATTTTAAAGTGCTTTCACCTCTTAGTACTAGCAGGTGATAACTCCTAAAACACTGTTTAATGCCCCGTTGCTTGCTTAGGAGGTTGGTGGAATGATGATGTGTGCTGAAAATTGCTGACTTGAAAATTGTTCTTTGCCCTGTGCCCCTCGTGTGACCCCACAGCCCTGACGGTAACTATGTGGCTGCTGGCTCAGCGGATGGGGCCCTCTACATTTGGAATGTGCTCACTGGGAAACTGGAGAGGACGCTTGCAAAGCATCACAGGTGAGGGAGAGTGGGATTTGCAGCCTGGGGTGGGGATCTGGGTTGTGGATCTTGCTGAGCTATGGAAAAGTTGGAGTTGTACAGCTTTGCCACTTTAACTGGCGTGTGAGAATTATTACTGCGCAAAGTCTTTGTGGATTCACGGCAGTATCTCTAGATTGCATTAGATTAGATTGGTTATTATCTTGTTAAACTGAGACATAATTCGAATAAAGTGCATTCAATACATTTTGAAGAAATTGTACCTCCCTCAGACTTATTAAAAGCCCAAGTCTCTTGAGATCTGGGAAAGGGGGGTATTTTTTGGGGGGTAACGAGAGTATCGTAGTGTTCCTTTGCAGTGCCGAGTGCTGTTGTGGAGTTCAGCTGTCTTGTGAACTTCCCTTTCAGTTCTTCCATCAACGCCGTTGCGTGGTCGCCGGCGGGTGCCCACGTGGTCAGCGTGGACAAAGGAAACAAGGCCGTGCTGTGGTCCGAGTTCTGAGTGGCCGGAGGGCCGCGCGTGGCGCTGCCGCTCCGCGGCTGCCCGGACAGCCGAGGCCGGGTCCCTCCGGAGCCAGGACGCGGACGAGCGCGGGGGCTTTGCTTTCCAGAGGGAAGTTCTGAAGCCATGGAGGAAGGAGCCCGAGCCGGGGACTTCTCACGGCCGTAACTGCGCCGTGGCACTTGGACTCACACGGGACTGGCCGTTCTGGATGGGGAATGCTATTTAGTCATGCCTTTCCATGCAGTATCCGCGCGCCGCACGGAGCTGGAGATACTCGCGGGATTCCTCGCCAGACAGCTGTGCCAAATCCCCTGTCACACAAACGTATTGACGGCACTTCTGGGCTGGAAACTTTGGAAAGATGTCATTGTTTATGCTGACTTAAAGCGTGTCCTGTCTCCTGTGTTCTGTTCTGGTGGCCTGGTTCAGGCACGGGGTGAGAAGATCCTGAAGCACATCCTAGGCAGTTTGAAATGTTGGAAGAGCTTTTAAAGAGAGTCTCCCGTGGCTCGGACAGATCTGCCTTTGAGTCACCAGCTCAGTTTGGATCTGTTCTGATCCTGGCACAGGCTCTCCAGTACTGTCACGTGAACTCTGTGTGTCAGTTCTTGAGGCGACATTCTGTTCTTCGGGACTTCTGCACCCTTGTGTTGAAGGGTCCTACAACAGCTTGGGCATCACAAAATAGGAAGTTTTTAATCTTTTTATACCATGGAAAGTTTGGTTACTGGGTGTGAGGAGAGATCTTGTTGAGGTTGTTGTAGAAGTTGTGCTGCAGTGATGAGGAATGTAGTAACCCTGTGATTTCAGTCCTGGAGGACAGACACTTGGTCCCTTTTCCTGTTCATCCGTCCTGTCCTGGCGGCTGTCAGTAGGACACAGGGAGCAGTGGCGTCGAGTCCCAAACCCATTGTTGTGGTGCTGGCACCTCCAGGCCGTTTGCCCCGTTCCTGAGCACACGTGCAATATTCCCGTTTGCGCCGGAGCCCTCTGGTCCGGAGCGCTGTCCTGGCTCTCTCCCTCTTCTGGCACCCCAAACCATGATGTGACTGAGTGTGAGCTACCTGGCATATCTTTATCCAGCCAAACCTTTCCACATTGTCTGGGCCTCAAGACAAGCCACCAGCGGTTTATTGCCTTTTTATTTGCACTTTAATTTCTTCTTTCCCGATAGTGTTTTACAATGGAAATGTGTTCTTTGGAGAGGCTGGGTTGGGGGAGCTGCTCCGACAGGCTCTCTCTAACCCAGCCTTTCATTCAGACACTTTCTGCAGAGGGAAATTAGAGTATATGGGGCAAAGTTTTTATTTATTCAGCTGCCCATAAGAACTTGACTGTAAATAAACCTGTGTTCTGCTTTTGAAACCCCACACTGCTCTGATTCGTTTATTTGTGCTTCTGTGTGCGAGATCTTGTTTGGGATGAGTGCAGAGGGGAGCCTGAAACGTCACTGTCCTGGTGAATTGGGGACCTGTGTTCCCCCCGTGGTGGGATTGGGTGTTGAGGGGAAGGAGGATAACGCACTTAGCCTGGGGCCGGACAGGCACAGCCTGGGCTTGCCCTGTCCCAGGAGTCCTGCCTGGAGACTGAAGGGAGGCTTGCCACATGGAACAGCTGCCTCTGTCCTGGAAAGGTTGAGGTGTTCGTGGATGTTCTAGATAAACGACTGAACTGAGGAAATCAGATGTATTTCGAACACTGCTGAAAATAGGAGTTTTTTTCTGCTGTGAGACTTCCGACTCCTGCCTTGTCAAGCTTTTAAGTCAGGAATAGGAGTTGCAGGTTTCTTTAAAAACACAAAAACCACGTCGAAGATGTTGCTCTGGTTCCAGCTTCAGAGTAATGAAGCAAAGTCTTCAGCTCTTCAGTGTGCAAATTTTGTAACTAAGAGCCACCACTGGCCACCCTCCTTTTTCCATAAGAAAATAAGATGCTCTCGAGCTCATGGAAGTGAGAACTGTAGCAAAAATGAAAAGTTGGCGTTCTGAACCGTTTCTAAAGGCAAGATACTTTTTCTTTTGCCTGTTGCAGTGGCAGATGGTCCTTGAAAAGGCACCTGCCACTAGCCCAGGTG